>CM047808.1:111972958-112144046 GCA_026214975.1 Gentiana macrophylla
TGGACCGAGGAAAGAAATTCCACGAACCTCGGCCCCCAAGATCGCGACCATCAAAAAGGAAAGAGGATCGACAAAGGGTCCGCGTTTAATAGGTTGGGTGAGAAGGACAAGGCCTCGGCCCAAGTCGTCTCAGCCTTCCTAGGGAAGAGATGCCCATCCAGCAGGATAGACACGCACAAGATGCACGCATAATTATCCAGGAAAAAGGGCCCGCCAAGAGGATCACGAGATCATAGGGAATCGAGCGTAGAACGGAGCGAGCCGACACGCAAGCGTTGGTCGCGACCCGAATCGACCCTATTTTGGCGGAACAGATGGAGGTAATGAGAAAAGAGCTTGCGAAATAAAAAGTCGAGGCCTGTCGAGAAAGTCGCCCCAATTCGGGGATCGACGACTCGCTAAAGCGGATTACGAAACTTTGCCTCCCAACAGAGAAAAGGTTAGTTATCCCAGTTACAACTATTACAATGGAAATTCATGCCCAAACGACTGGCTCACCGCGTTCCAGGGTCGCATCACCCTTGCTACACAAAATAAATCCGCCTGGTGCATCGCATTGGTTGGCATGACGCAGATAGGGGCTGCGTCCCGGATACGCCGGAAGCTTCTCGCGGCTCAGTTGAAAGTTGGGAGGATTTGTCGGAAAAGTTTGTCAGAGAGTTTGAATCGGCAAGCAGGCCAAAGAAAACCATTGAGGACCTATATGAGGTTCGTATGGGAGGGCATGAATCCGGAAAAGAGTATTACGAACGGTTCGTCAGAATATATGATCAAACAAGGAACATTCCAGACGATGCGGTCATAACATGTTTCCTCACCGGAATCGCCAAAGGCCCGATGGAAAATTCAATCAATCTCGGCCCCCAAAGCGGGTCTCGGAGATGTTAGAAAGGGCGAGAATGATGGGGAAGTCGGCGGCGCCATCTCAAGGGGAAAGCAAAGCCTAAGACAGAGAGCCACGCTCGCGAAGGAGGATCAGCGTAGATGACCGTAAAAGGAAAAGGGACGAGATACTAATCGCGATCGTGAGGTAAAGAAGCCGTACAAATTTAGCGAGGATAATTTTACCCCGCTCAACACCAAAGCATCCCAAATACTGTTTGAAATTCGTGAACATTTCGACAAACCAAAGCCTATGAGGGGCGATCCTGATAGCCGCGATAAATCCAAATACTGCGACTATCACAAGGACCATGGCCACATCACCGATGAATGCTTCACCCCGAGGCGAGATAGAAAGGTCGATCCGTGAGGACCAGCCAATAAATATAAACGCGAGGGGAACAACACTCCCAGTCAAGGACGCCAACCTCGCGTCTATCAGAGAGAGGTTCAGGTCATCCACGGGAATATTCCCAGCAACCATCAACTGAAATCTCAGATAAATCAAATCAATACCCGCGGCTTCGAAAAGCAGATTGTGTTGGGAGAGAATGAGAAGGGAATCATATTCACAAAAAGCGAGCTGACAACAGTCAGTGGCCCTATGGAGATACCCCTCATTCTAAAGGTGGGGGTGAACGACAAGCACGGCGTCAACCGAGTAATGGTCGATTACTGGGGCCGGCAGCGACGTCATCTATTTCGATCGTTTAAAACAGATCGGATTCGGGGAGGCCAAGTTAAAACCCTACCTTGGGGTCCTCGAAGGTTTTACCAACGACACAGTACGGGTCAAAGGCACGATCGACCTCAATATCATTTTGGGCGACTATGAGCCCTGTAGAACGGAGATAATAACTTTCTTGGTAATCGACCTGCCCTCTTACTACAACATGATTTTGGGAATCCCAGCTATGAAGAAGTTCCAAATGGTGGCGTCCGTTCCCCACCAACGGGTCAAATTTCACGTAGGGGAAGAAGTTGGGGTCGCCATAAGTCGACACCGAGCTTTCCTCGACTATATGACCAAAAAGCAGGGTCGATTCTAAGCGACCCGACCTGGATGGTCTTAACACGGCTGCACGGATCGATTGCTATGATGAAAGAAATCCCGGAGAAGGCCGTAGAGGTAGAAACATTGCAAGTTCGGGGACGAGCCCGACTTCAACGCCGAAGACGAGTTGATCGAGGTTATAATAAACGACAAATATCCCGATCAAAAGATAAAAATAGGATCGAGGACTACCGAGGAAGAAAGGGAGGAACTGATCGAGCTTCTGAAAGCAAACTTGGACGCATTCGCCTGGGAGGTAACTGATATGAGAGGTGTGGAATCGGAGGTCGCCTTGCATAACCTGAGTGTCGATCCCAACTTCAGGCCAATACAACAAAGGGCGCGTCAATTCTCTACAGAAAAGGAGGTCGCAATAAAAATTGAGGTCGAGAAACTTTTAGCAGCAGGCATAATCAAAGAGCTTCAATATCCCACCTGGCTGGCAAATGTAGTAATGGTGAAAAAACACAACGGCAAGTGGCGGATGTGCGTCGACTTCACCGATCTAAACAAAGCTTGCCCCAAGGACCCTACGCGCTCCTCGAATCGATAAAATGGTGGATGGGATCGCGGGTTTTGAAACCTAAGCTTTCGACGCCTATTCCGGCTACCACCAGGTCAAAATGGCCGATGAAGATAAGGAGCCGACGGCCTTCGGATCGCCGCGCGGGCTATATTACTATGAGATGATGCCGTTTGGCCTAAAGAACTTGCAGCTCAACCTATCGAGAGAACGGTAAACAGAGTTTTTAGCACGCGCATATAGCAAGAACATGGGAGCCTACATTGATGACATGGTCGTGAAATCAAGTCGCCAAGATCACCTGGAGGACCTTCGCGAAACCTTTGCAAACGTGAAGAATCACTCAATGAAACTAAACCCTACGAAATGCACTTTTGGGGTCCAGGCAGGGAAATTTCTGGGCTTTATGGTAAGTCAAGGGGATCGAGGCAAATCCGAAAAAAATCGAGGCCCTGGTCAACATGAGCGAGCCTACCAGATAAAGAAGAACAGGCTCAACGGCAGGATCACAACTCTGGGTAGGTTTGTCTCGAAATCGCAGAAAGAAGTCCGCTTTCTTCAAATTCCAAAGGAGTGATACCTTCCTTTGGACAGCGGAATGCTCCCAGGCATTTAAAGACCTCAAAGAATACTTGTCAAGACCGCCGTTGCTAACCAGCCCGAGGCTCGGGATACTCTGTTTTTTATTTGGCAGCCTCCAGATAGGGCCGTAGCCGCAGAGACTTGTAAAAGAGGAGGAAGGCTCGCAGAAGCCGTTTTTTTATGTTTCCAAAGCTCTAAGCCCGTTGAAAGTCGTTATTTTAATATAGAAAAGTTGGCTTATTGTGTTGTTATAGCTGCCCGCAAATTAAGGGCTTACTTTTCATCGCACACCATCGTAGTATTATCAAATGCATCGCTAAGACAGGTTCTTCACAAACCAGACCTGTCCGGTCGATTGCTCCGATGGGCCATCGAGCTTACTGAGTTCGATATCCGATATGAGCCCCGGAAGGCTGTAAAGGCCCAGGCTCTCCCAGATTTCATAGCAGAAACAAGCTTCAACGAAGAGGTGAAAGAGCAGCCGCTGCTCCGAACGCGACCAAGATAGGGTCACCACGGAGGAGGACGAGCCTATCGAGGCCAAGTCATCGTTGGCGCTCTACGTTGATGGCTCCGCTAATCACAAAGGGTGTGGCGCGGGAATAATCTGTTAGAACCGGGCACATCGAAGAAATTGAGCAGAGCTCGAGATTTGATTTCACCGCCTAACAACCAGGCGAGAACACGAGGCCGTCATTGCTGGGTTGAAACTCGCCAAAGCCATGAAAGTCGAAAATATACAAGTATTTTGCGACTCACAGTTGGTGGTGAATCAAATCAATGGGTCATTTGGCATTCATTGCGAAATTTTACAAAGGTATATTAACCTCGTCAAAAGACTCAAAGCGACTTCACATATTGTCAATTCAAAAACATCCTCGAGAGGACAATCATGTAGGCGGACTACTTATCCAAATTAACCCAAATAAGACGCGTCGTGCGATCCTAGCATCATGGTTAACACCTATCGGAACCCGCCATCTCCCAGGGCGAGATCATGGATTTCCAACCCAAGTAACACTTGTTGGGTCGACATCATGAAGTCTTATATTGAGTTAGGAGAGCTTCAGCGACCTCTTGCAAAGCTAAGGCCTTAGTAAGAAGGGCGCGCAAGATATACGATTATGGACGACGTGCTTTACCGTCATTCATTCTCGAAACCCCTTCGCGATGCGCGCACGACCTGAGGAGAGGTAACGGGAATCCTAACAGAGCTACATGAGGGAATGCGCGGCGGCCATCTCTCCAATCGAACACTAGCACAGAAGGTACTTCTAGCCGGATATTATTGGCCGAAATTAGCAGAAGACGCCAAATCTTATACCAGAGCATGTGATGCTTGCCAGAGGTTCGCAAGTATCCCCAGGCTACCCTCAGTCGAACAAAGCATAGTGGTAGCTGCCTGGCCTTTCGACATGTGGGCGATCGACCTCATCGGACCCTTGAAGAAGAAGTGGTCGCGGGCTGCGAATACGTGGTCGTCGCGGTGGATTATTTTACTAAATGGGTCGAGGCTAAGTCCTTGGTAAAACCAATACCAGGGACATAACATACTTTTGCTCGATCAAATATGGACAAGATTTGGTGTTCCAAGAGTGATGGTTTCCGATCACGGACCTCAATTCAGAGACGAATTCGACAGATTCTGTGAGGAGAACAATGTTAAACATTGGCAATCATCCGTGTGCTACCCGCAAGGAAATGGGCAAGCCGAAAATGCCAACAAACAGGTCCTAAGTGTGTTGAAGAAGAGCCTGGGTGAGAAAGCAGGCCACTGGCCGGATCACCTTCCGGCGGCTCTATGGGCACTCAGGACGTCGCGAAAAATCACAATGAGGGAAACTCCTTTTGCTTTAACATATGGATCTGAGGCTATGGCGCCTGTGGAAATGGCCTTACCAAGCCCTAGGGTCGTTTTTTACAGCGAGATCAATAATACAGCGGCGCGTAAACTCGAGCTTGATCTAGTAGAGGAGCGGCGCATCCAAGCATACAGTCGTCTAGTCAATTATAAACAGGCGGCAAAGCGTCATCACGACAAACGATTGAAATCATCACTTCGCCGTCGGGGATTACGTTACGCAAAAAGACAAGCCACGGGCCACGGTTTAAAAAAGGAAAGCTATCGGAAAATCGGGAGGGCCCCTACGGATTTCGCGAGTTATCAAAAAGGGACGACATGCTAAGTAACAAGGAGGGCGCGAGTATAATAGGCCATGGCATGCGGACAACACGAAAAAATACTATATGTAACAAGCCAATTCAAATAAAAGTCGTTCTTCCAAATTGTATTTACATCCTTGTCTTTTCGCGTCATCAAAAAAAAAAAAAAAAAAAAATGATGAAGTTTTTCAAACATATCGATCAAGCCTGGACAAACTTCCATCAACTGCAGGATGGTTATCTTCCTCCGATCACATGTATGGAGGTCCAAAACGACACCACGCTTGCAAAGTGGCTCCACCGGATAAGTTTTTTCAAACATATCGGCCGAGAGTAGTATGGAAGGGGACCCCGGCGCCACTTTGCATAATTTGGTTATCGGCCGATGCGAAAGGCATGCGCGGCGACGCACCACGGCGATCGATGAGCGTTTTTCACCAAACAGAATTTATAAGATGCTCAAGACAACGGTGACTAAACAAGCTCTCTAACCGCAAGTGTACCGGTCGATTGCTAGTATAGCTCTGAGGAGTCCGAGGTCGATCCCAAGAGACAAGTGTTTGTGAATACCAAAGTGAACGTAATTCTTGGTCTAGTGGTCAAGTGTTGGATAAATGTTGAAATTAAAGTAAAGCAAGCTAACAAGTCTAAAAAGAAGTAGAAAGATTACACTACTAGATTTCAAAGATGGATAAGGGAACATAGCCGAACCATGATCAATAAGGCTAATCTCAACCCCAAGGATGACAAAACCCGGGAGTGTGCAATATAACAAACGAACTCTTGCATTCAATTTCACGGTGCGAACTCCTAAACCCGGTGCTAAGCGTCTCAACAACTCTCTTCTAACACCTTAAGCCTTGTCAAGGTCTGAACAACTCTCCCTAACAAGTCATGTTTTGCACTCGAGCCGCTTAAACGTAAAACGAGTAACCTCGTGATAAGCTCGGTTTAACAACTAAAACGAGACTACACCACGATCCTGGAACCCTTTTCCCACACCCTCTCTCTCGAACAACTCTCAAGAGTGATGTGTGTGATTTTGACCCAGGTGATCAATCTAGCCCAAATCCGTTATAACAAGTTCTAAGACGTGAAACATGCAAGAAACAACAATAAAAAGCACTACCCACTCCCAATTTCATCACCCAAAGGGTGATTTCACCAAATTTCACATGACCCGGCTATGAAGAGAATTTAGCTACTCATTATACTAATCAAAACATGCACAAAACAGTAAATAAGAGCCATAACAAGTAAAAGAGAAGAGAAATATACCATAAGATTGCAGAAATTCGAGTTGAGATCCGAAAAGTACAAAATAGAGAAGTAATTAAAAGGTGGTCTCTTAGTGTTTGAAATGAAAATCTAAGCTAAGAAATGGAAAGATTGAGCTAAGATGTTGTTGATTTACACTAAAAGGAAGTATTCTAAGCTATTACAAAATTCGAGCTATGAAGGGGGTAGAGTTTAGCTAAGAAGATGAATAATAATCCCAAAATGGGCTAAGGGGTATTTATAGGTGGAGGAAAATCCTGCGCAGATTTTTGGTTCGAACGCCTGGTTCCATAGGAGTGGAACGTGCGCTCGCTTGAAGTTCACGGGCAGCTTAGGGCTTTTGTCTTTCAAACGCCTTGGTTTCTGAGGCATGGACGCGTGCGTTTGAGAGGTCCGAACGCTGGTTTGAGGTAGATTTCGAACCGGCGTTTGAAGGCTTCCAACTCGAATGACTCGGCAACTCGAACGCATTTGGTTTGAGCATGGAACGCCGGTTTGGAGACTGGAACGACGTTTGAGGGTTCCAAACGCGCGTTTGGACCTCGTGCCACCAAATTCTTCACTTCTTTCCTCATTTGATCTCTTTTCTTGCCTCGGTTATGCTTTCTACCAAAAATCATCGCCTTCCGGGTTATCGAGACACCATTTACCTACATCATCACAACATCCAAAAACAACCAAAACATTCCAAAGGATAAACGTGCTCGGGAATGGGGTCAATATCACTAAAAAGAGGTAGTAAAACATCAAAATGACGGATTTACTCCCCGTGCTATAAACTCACGATATAACCCTAAAACGGTCTAAATTACCAAGAAACATGCTAAAAGTGTGGTAAACGGGGGTAAAAGATGCACCGGAATCATGTAAAGTTGACTCCCATCAACCACCCCACACTTAGCCTTTGCTCGTCCTCGAGTAAATTAGGCGTTTTAAAACAAACCAAGGGATTCAACTTTATGATGTAGGTGCTACTACTCACACTCTCAAGGTAACCACAAAGTAAGAAACACGAACATATACACATTGGTGCAACATTATCAAGAAAATGGAGTGTGTGTGGTGCCAAGCTAAAACCAAGTGCTCAAAATGATTGTCGGGGCTTGAATCCCAACCAAAAGTCTACCAACCGTTTCATAATCACGAGCCTCTCCACTAATCTAGTTTACTAAGTTTGGACACGATCGGGCAGGACTTGAGCGGTTATAACGTTAGGCTAGTGGAAATTTCGTTAATCGAAAGGGTATTTTGGGAACTGGAGAAAGAAATACGAGTGAACCTAATCAACCAAGTACCATCTCAACTTTATCATACAAACCACCCCAAAACTCCTTTTGATCAACTTTGACACCTTGGGAACCATAGGATCTTGACGCTTTTGAACTCATTGCCAAACTCGACTATGTTTCAAGTTTCATAAGGTGAGTCCAAGCACACTAGCACCTATCTCACTATCCCAACTCTAACATCATAAAAGCAACTTTTGAGCTCAACCCTTTTGACTCCAACCCTTTTATTTCTATAAACATCAACTTTTATTCAACGAGAGCTAATGTATTTTGAACTTTGTTTGATTTTTTTTTTTTTTTTTTTTTTTTTTTTTTTTTTTTTTTTGAAGAGAAGAAGAAGGTTCTTTTCCTTGGCCCAAAAACTGAACACCAAGCCCAAACGAGCTCCTCAACACCTTATAGCTCAAAACAAGAAACAACAACCCAATCAAAACATCATATTTCCCCCACCCCACACTTGTTTTAGCAAGTGTGTTCCAACTAAGGACTAGTCCACTCGTAGGTTAAAATGAAGGATATGTGACCATATTTAAGGCTCAAGGGTAGGTTTCGACTAAGTAACAAACGGCTATAAGCGAATGGTGGTCGAGACCATTCTATCAAGGCCGAGAGGCTACTGAAGGGTAAATGTTCGGTTAAGGCTTATTTGGCTATGGTAGGGTCAAAAGGACGCCAAAACCGTCATCCCATGTCCTACTTAGGTAAACCTATGACATTTCGTCTCGAGACTCATGATATGAAAGGTGGTAGTAATCAAATTGTGCACAAAGTGTAGCTTTCGTGAAATTAATAAGACTCCATTCTCAAGATAATATCAAACCACAATGTACATGTTCGGGATCCCGACTAAGGTGATCACCACTCAAATGTGAAAATAACACATACAACACGGTGTTAAGACCCTTGAAAAATTTTAAAATTACCAAAAATCGACTCGAGCCCGATCATAGGCTAAGCATACCACATTTATAGCACATTTAACAACGAAAACAAGAAAAAAGCGGCTAAGTCTCCCACCCCACACTTAAACGAAACACTTGTCCTCGTGTGTGAGAGATAAAAAGAGTAAAAGACTTATTTGTTTGACCAAAACCCGCGAAAAGCGCACTTTAGCTCACGTGACATCTTCTAGTAAGCTCCATCTCGAGTACCGAACACCATGTAGATGAAAACAAGGCAAACACATGCACGGAAAAATCCACGTGCCAAAAGATGGTGATAGATACGAGATATATAAATATAGAAGCCATGCCACAATCAAGGTATCAAAGCATATCAACCATACTAGACGGAAAGTGCCTTTGGATGTAAAGATAATCAAAAGAAACACAGAGCATCCACGCATAAAATAAGGCCCAGAGGCGCACATAAAAACATCCCCGTCTACGATGAGAGCAAGAATCAAAAGAAAATCTCACCCCATACTCTCTTGTGAGACAAAACTCTCCTCTTGCAACCAAAACCACTTCAAAAACATAATTATTACTAAAAAGGTGGGTTGCCTCCCACAAAGCGCCTTTGTTTTACGTCGTTGGCTCGACCAAGTGGCACTTAAAATGGACTCAAACCACACAAAACTCAAAACAACATGCCAACATTTTCATTTCAAACAAGTAACACCAAACACCATCAACCGAAATCCGAACTCAAAAGATCAACAACTTCGGAAGAACAAAAATAGCAAGCATAGGGAAAAGCGAGTTCACAAGGAACTTACCTCGCATGGCTCTCGAGGCCACCTCTTGCCAACTCGGGAGTCCCTTCCTTTCAAAGTCTTTTATCTTCTTCTTCTTGAAGTTGCCATCCCATGGTAGTCGTCCATTTTCAAGAATCTTGTGAGTTTCATCTACCGGGGAGTACACAAACTCGATCGAATAATACTCCTCAACACATTGTGGAAGAGTGTAGTAGTCCGGGACCGGCATGTCAATAATCTCCACTTCTTCCGGTAGCTCTACCATGGATGTCATACCAAGCTCATTAGATTTCATCACACACTCCAAAATTGCATCATCATGCACTTCAATCGGGAGTGATGGTGAAATGGGCGATCCCGTCTTCTCTTTCGGCTCTATCTCCACAAAATCAACAACGCAATCGAATCCACCACACTCTCTGTCAATTCATCATTTTGCACATCATGGGAAGGTGGTGTAGTAGACAACAATTGCGCCGCTTCCATCTCAAAATCTTGCAGTTCTTCTTGATCCCAGAGGGTTTCATCACCAAAGAATTCTTGCTCAGTCATAACAATGGTTGGCTCCACCACACACTCTTCCAAGGTATCATTAGATATTTCAATAGAATGTGATGGTGTGATGAATGACCCCAAATCAATGTCTGGCTCAGAAACCTCGTCATAGTGAATCAATCATCAATCTCACTCTCAACCCGAACTTCTTCAATAAGCACTCATCCTCCTTAACCACCTCTATTGCACAAGTCTCTTCCTCTTTCTCGTGCCTCATCGGTTCAAGCAATTTCCCATCCGGTCTCCAAGATTGCTTATGTCGGAGTCAAATCTTTTGTCGGCCTCTTGCATATCCTTCTTGAACTCTTGCATATCTTTCTCGAACTCTTGCAATTGATTCGACAACTGCTCCATTTGATTGTCAGTGAATTCTTCTTGTGGTATGGAGGGAACTGATCATCTTGAAAATCCTCATAATGTTGTGGCTCATAGCTCGAATAACCATAATTTTGACTTTGGTATGCACTAGTAAGCACCGATAAGCCCATGAACTTTGGTTACTCACAGCCGATATTGAGGATGAGGCATGAACCGTTGTTGATAATATCGCCCAGTGCCTGAGGTTGGTAAGGGTATTGTTGTTCAGTGAGTACCATTGATTGAAAAATCCTTCCATTTAAGCACAACTGCAAAATCTCAGAAAACAACAAGAAAACAATAAAACAAAACCTAGGCCCAAGCCTTCGGTTCACTTACAAGATATCACAAATAACACACACCGTTCCCCGGCAACGGCGCCATTTTGATGAGCGTTTTTTCACCAAACAGAATTTATAAGATGCTCAAGACAACGGTGACTAAACAAGCTCTCTAACCGGCAGTGTACCGGGTCGATTGCTAGTATAGCTACAGGAGTCCGAGGTCGATCCCAAGAGACAAGTGTTTGTGAATACCAAAGTGAACGTAATTCTTGGTCTAGGTGGTCAAGTGTTGGATAAATGTTGAAATTAAAGTAAAGCAAGCTAACAAGTCTAAAAAGAAGTAGAAAGATTACACTACTAGATTTCAAAGATGGATAAGGGAACATAGCCGAACCATGATCAATAAGGCTAATCTCAACCCCAAGGATGACAAAACCCGGGAGTGTGCAATATAACAAACGAACTCTTGCATTCAATTTCACGGGTGCGAACTCCTAAACCCGGTGCTAAGCGTCGAACAACTCTCTTCTAACACCTTAAGCCTTGTCAAGGTCCGAACAACTCTCCCTAACAAGTCATGTTTTGCACTCGAGCCGCTTAAACGTAAAAGCGAGTAACCTCGTGATAAGCTCGGTTTAACAACTAAAACGAGACTACACCACGATCCACGGAACCCTTTTCCCACACCTCTCTCTCGAACAACTCTCAAGAGTGATGTGTGTGATTTTGACCTAGGTGATCAATCTAGCCCAAATCCGTTATAACAAGTTCTAAGACGTGAAACATGCAAGAAACAACAATAAAAAGCACTACCCACTCCCAATTTCATCACCCAAAGGGTGATTTCACCAAATTTCACATGACCCGGCTATGAAGAGAATTTAGCTACTCATTATACTAATCAAAACATGCACAAAACAGTAAATAAGAGCCATAACAAGTAAAAGAGAAGAGAAATATACCATAAGATTGCAGAAATTCGAGTTGAGATCCGAAAAGTACAAAATAGAGAAGTAATTAAAAGGTGGTCTCTTAGTGTTTGAAATGAAAATCTAAGCTAAGAAATGGAAAGATTGAGCTAAGATGTTGTTGATTTACACTAAAAGGAAGTATTCTAAGCTATTACAAAATTCGAGCTATGAAGGGGGTAGAGTTTAGCTAAGAAGATGAATAATAATCCCAAAATGGGCTAAGGGGTATTTATAGGTGGAGGAAAATCCTGCAGATTTTTTTGGTTCAACGCCGTTCCATAGGAGTGGAACGTGCGTTCGCTTGAAGTTCAGGCGACTTAGGGCTTTTGTCTTTCAAACGCCTGGTTTACGAGGCATGGAACGTGCGTTTGAGAGGTCAGAACATTTGGTTTGAGGTAGATTCTGAACCCGGCGTTTGAAGGCTTCCAACTCTGAATGACTCGGCAACTCGAACGCCTGGTTTGAGCATGGAACGCCGGTTTGGAGACACTGAGCGCGACGTTTGAGGGTTCCAAACGTCGCGTTTGGACCTGTGCCACCAAATTCTTCACTTCTTCCTCATTTGATCTCTTTTCTTGCCTCGGTTATGCTTTCTACCAAAAATCATCGCCTTCCGGGTTATCGAGACACCATTTACCTACATCATCACAACATCCAAAAACAACCAAAACATTCCAAAGGATAAACGTGCTCGGGAATGGGGTCAATATCACTAAAAAGAGGTAGTAAAACATCAAAATGACGGATTTACTCCCGTGCTATAAACTCACGATATAACCCCTAAAGCGGTCTAAATTACCAAGAAACATGCTAAAAGTGTGGTAAGCGGGGTAAAAGATGCACCGGAATCATGTAAAGTTGACTCATCAGCGACCTTGAACCACCGAGCACGATATCTTAGTGCCTCGCGATGGATCAACACTCCCGATCTATATCCACTCGATGGTCGCGAATGGCGTGCGGTAAGGAGCGCCGCTCTCACTAACAACATCAAAGATCGGCAGAGATAAGAGCGCGGGAATTTATAAACTTCTTCCACTCACGGTCGCTGCGAGAGAGGTCGGACGCAGTCACTCCCAAAGACCAAACCCCCTGGTGCTCGGGGAACAGCTCGCACATTGCAATGCCAAGACGGATCTCGCCTATTTTCCTCATCCGCAAGGTCCCAGCGATCTCATAATGGGAGGAGGATTTATAGCGGGTATGTTAAAAACTTGGTTAATTCTCTCCGGAGTAAAGATAACGGAACACCCGGAGAGAAATGCTACTCACGGTCCCGCCAGAGGCTACCTCGAGACAACACGGAATAAAATTCCCGTATCATGGTGACATTAACCGCTCCCGAGAGGCTCGGCAATAAATTCCCACCACCCGAAAGCGAGCGCGCAGACATGGAGCCGTTTTCTATTCATTGTTCATTTAAACCCCTCTCCTCATAATGTCACGCCACTCAAAATAATCCCGAAATAATCCTTGGCTAAAGGGAGGCGGTGGTGAAAAGGAAACATCCGGATAGGCCGAGCTTTCCATGTCCGAACCAGCCGCTTTCCCTTGATGAGACATAGAGTCGTGGATAAACGGTGAAGAGGATAATGAGCGATTGAGGAGAAAGAAAGCAAATTCAGTATGAGGCAAGAGGTAGAGTGAGTTCCAAAGTAACCCCCTTTTTATACCAGAGAAGGGGTATAATCAACGGTTGGGATTAACTGGATCCTAGGGCCAGATATGCAAACTGACCCGAAAACCAAGGCAACAGGAGCGCCAGACCATAAAGAGACCGAAATTTATGGCTACAGTTACAACTGACACCTAGTCATTAGGGGTCATAACTCTGCGTTAATGACACAGTCAAAGGCTGCTCTAACAGGCTCTATCTTCTGGCAAAAGCACTGCTCTCAATAAGGCCGCTGAAACTTTGAAAAATTAGCGTCGCGTAGCGACTATGGTTAGAACGAGACGACGACGTTTCATGACTGCTTGACGCTGCCAAATTATTAAGCAACCTCGCACGAATCAAGAGGACAGCACAGAGAATAAAATAACCTGTCACAGCCTCGCGAAAGGCCGCCAGATCGAATCAGCGACAGGAAAAGCCAAGTTTTATAAATTGAAAAATGCGAGAAAATAAATTGTCAAGATATTACAAATCAAGATTCGGTCAAATCACAAAAGTAAATAGTCAAAGTTACAAATCAAATTTTCAAAGAGCTCATGAAAAGTCCAAGAAATCTAGAGAGCATGCGGAGTAGGCGGGTGTCTTTGGTAAACTCGTCGCCTTGCTCGGAGGCGGAGGCTTCTTCAACATCTCAAAGTTTACAGGATTAGCGGGGAGCGGGGATCCCAAACAGGCTCGCGCGTTTAAGCTATTCGATCTGAATCGAGGTAACGAGCTCGCTTGCATAAGGGATTTCGGGTGAAAGACCACTAAATCGGGATGACCTTGATGCGTGTTCACCCACCGCAAAGATATCTTCCAGAGTGATGTGCCCCTGCCTCGTCGGCCAGATCTGAGGAGCTAGGTGACTAAAGCCCTGGTCAAAGCTATTCTCTATAAGGTCGAAGAAGTCATCCGAATTCTTGTAGGCAGCGACGGCCCCAGACTTGGCCTCCTCGACAGCCTCAGCCGTTTTCTTCGCAGCCTTCCTCAATAGCTTTCTCAGCAGCCTCTTTGGCAGCCGTCTCCGCCTCAGCAAGCTTAACCCTCAACGCGGCGATCTCCTCCTGCGCCCCCGCATGATCCTTTGTCAAAGATGCAACTTTCTCATTGATCTCAGCGTCCAATTTAGAGTGCTCCTCCATGATTGCTTTCATCTTCTCCACCTCGCCAGCCGCATGCTTAGCCTTCTTTTCGGCGGTAACCCTCGCCTTATCGCCGTCGCCCAATTTGCGCCGTCACTTTTTCACCTCGCCTCGCCCGCGCCTCGGCGGCCTCAAGTACCCTATTTAAACGAGCACCGAGCTGCGGAAAACAGAGGGCAGTTAGCAAAAAAAAAAAAAAAAAAAAAAAAAAAAAAACTGGTCTTACCAGAGAAGCAGCAAGCCCGAACTGGCCACTGAGATCTCTAATTTCAGCAATCTCATCTTGAGGCGGAGAGTTGTCTTGAGTCGCAAAGCGGGCTAATATGCCCCGACCAATCTCCACTTGAAACGAGATCGAGCGGTCAAAGGAAGTGGCCCTAGAGGAATCACATCGGCGATTAGCCGCCAATCTGGCGAGCTTTGGACAGTCGAGACCCCAGGTGGCTTCGGATCCAACCAGAGGGCCTCTTTCCCAGTGTAGCCTCGAGGCAAAGCTTTTGGTGGCAGTGTCTCAGAGGGCGCGCTCTTCTCCACAGGAATTTCAGCCTCTTCAAGATGTACCGGACTGGGAGCGGACCGTTTGGGTAGGCGATCATCCTTCGCTTTCTCTGTTTGAGGCCGCTTTACGCCGTGCGACTCTTTGGCAGGGAGATGAGTCTTTTTCGAGGCACCACCGACTGGACTCGCAACAAGCGGCGAGATGATGTCGCGACCTCCGGGTTAGGTGTCTCTTCGACAACCGAGGCGTCCACAGAGCGGGGCACTCTCCCTAGAGCTTTCTTCAGAGCCTCCTGTCTAGCATTGGCTGCCTTGTCTGCCTCCGCATTAAGCTTGTTACGGTGAGCCCTGCGAGCATTTGGATCCATGCCTACAAAAAGAAAGCGGTTTAGAGCCCAACAAAACAAAACGAACATTTACAAATAAATACAAGTGGACAAAGAAAGTTACAAAGCGGCCTAAGTATAGGATCGCCCCCGCATTCCGGGCACTCGGAGGGGAAACATTTGTTGATATGACAACCACCAACCCGATCCGGATCGCGCTCTCGAGTCCCATTCGTACCAAAGCGCGGCATTCCCCACGCCCACTAGGCCCGCCATACATACAAAAGGCTCGGCGGATCAAGAAGTTCAACCCAAGAAATATTTCTCCGAGATGGCGCCGCCCGTCCGATCGAATTAATGTCATCGACCCTTTACGTAGCGCCGCTCACTCACGGGGTCGAGGATTAAAGCGTGGATTTGCCTCCGCGAACTTCGCGCCTAGGAAAAGGCCAACCTACCTTCGACTCGACTTTCGACGCAGCGCCCCACTTGTGAAACTTATTGGGAAGCGGGAATAGTAAGGGAGTCTTCGCCCTCAGGGAGACTTGTCCAGGAATAGACGTCCCACAGAAGGAATAAAATTGCCCCAGTAAAGTCAACGTCGGCTCGATCTTGAATCCGCACATAACGGTAAAGGCCATCAATCGGATAATAGCCCGACGGCAAAATCGAGAGGAAGCGCTGCATCTCCTTGCAGATCTTCACAAAGAAAGGATCGAAAGGCGGTCTCAGACCCGCACACAAATGATGGAAGTGGAGAATAAGGGTGTCCTCGGAGCGACGCGCACTTACGTAATCCTTATGGTCCCCGGGTTTAAACTTATCGGACTCTTTCTTATAATCGAAAAAGAAAACCGATACACATGGTGTCGATACGAATATGCTATTAATGGTCTGTTGAGATCATTTGCTCTTGCATACCGGGACCATTTCTTATCAACGTCCTTCTCATACGCCGCCATGATCGCAAACTCTCGCATAGCCGAGGATTGTTAGGGCGAGAGCTCTTCGACCGGGTATCGCCGCGTGGCGGCCTCACCAACCGTCATGGTTTGGCTCGCAACTTTTCTCTTCTTCGCTTTTTGCGGGCCTCAGGATATCCTTCCGAGGCAATTCGGCATTTTCATCCTCACTGGACCCCATTAACTCGTGAAGCTGCGGCGTCTTGAACATAAGCTTAAATGTGGTCGGAGCGCCGCTAGTACTCGGGACGCGATTTGTCCTTCGATCGGGACGCGATCTTTTCGACCCCATGAGCAGTGGGAGACTTTTGAGCCGAGCCTTCTCCTTAAGGTTCGCTCACGCGGCGGATTTCTAGCAAAGGCGAAGGCCTCCAATTCAAAAGGGTCGGCATCTATAGTAGCGACCTCATCGGCGATAATCTCGCCAATATCTCGCGCGAGTACTTTCCACTTCAACCTCGTCCCATGAGATCGCCAAGCGAGGCCGCGAGATAATATGGGGTCATCTCAAGATAATCATAAACCTCCCTTTCCGTGAGTCGTCGCGAATAATCATTCCCGACATCCTGCAAAAACAAGGGAGGAAAAAGGTGGAGCTTTCAGACCTGGTATAATAATAAATTAGCCCAGGAAGGTGATCGCACCCACTTCAATACCGCCTCCTCCGTTTTTGCAAGAGATCGCAAATAAAATTACAGAGGATAGCGAGGAGGAGCGGGTGAAACCCCAATTTTCCCAGGAAAGCTATAATCTCTCCCCAGGAAAAATCCCCGTTTTTAATCGGAAACAAGGCAATGTTGCATCTCCATAGCAAAAAGAATGACAAATTGATATGTATGGAAAAACAAGGCAGGGATGGATGAGTAAACAAGTTGACAGAAAGGATTTCTTACGATTTCTTTGAGAAAGATTGGAAAACCGCGTAAAGCGGGAAATACTCAAGGAGGTAGCCGGAATCTTCAAAAGAACCGCCGTGAAATCCTAGAACCACTGCAGGAACGCCGTTGAACCTTCAAAAGCTCTGCCAAAAACTTGAGAATTCTAAAACAGCAAGCAACGGAGAAAGTAAGAAACGCTAAAAGTGTGAAGGGTGAGGAGCGAAAGCTTTATATAGGCAAGGGGGTCACAATCGTACGGTTGGGAACGCTTCATCCAACGGTTCAGATTAGGGCGGCAGTTGTCAGTTTTGAAATACGAAAAGGCGTCCTATCAGTACCCACGTGCAACTACTTCTGGCGATTCTTTGAAAGCGGCCGCATCATTCCGCAGAGGAAAACCAGAGGTCGACGTCACCACAATTGACGCGACCTCGCCCCACAAAATAGGCCCGAGTTGCTTTGAGGTCGCATGCTTTGAAAGCACGCCCCTTAGCGAACAAGTCGCATCAGGCGACAAGGTCGCAAAAGCAGCCCCGAGTTGCTTTGAGGTCGCATGCTTTGAAAGACGGCTCTTAGCGAACAAGTCGCATCAGGCGACAAGGTCGCAAAAATAGACCGAGTTGCTTTGAGGTCGCATGCTTTGAAAGCACGGCCCTTAGCGAACAAGTCGCATCAGGCGACAAGGTCGCAAAAACAGCCCAGAGTTGCTTAGAGGTTGCATGCTTTGAAAGCACACGGCCCTTAGCGAACAAGTCGCATCAGGCGACAAGGTCGCAAAAACAGCCCCGAGTTGCTTTGAGGTCGCATGCTTTGAAAGCACGGCTCTTAGCGAACAAGTCGCATCAGACGACAAGGTCGCAAAAAACAGACCAGAGTTGCTTTGAGGTCGCATGCTTTGAAAGCACGGCCCTTAGCGAACAAGTCGCATCAGACGACAAGGTCGCAAAAACAGCCCGAGTTGCTTTGAGGTCGCATGCTTTGAAAGCACGGCTCTTAGCGAACAAGTCGCATCAGACGACAAGGTCGCAAAAACAGGCCCAGAGTTGCTTTGAGGTCGCATGCTTTGAAAGCACGGCTCTTAGCGAACAAGTCGCATCAGACGACAAGGTCGCAAAAAATAGGCCCAGAGTTGCTTTGAGGTCGCATGCTTTGAAAGCACGCCCTTAGCGAACAAGTCGCATCGTCAGGCGACCAGGCCGCAAAAACTGACCCAAAGTTACTTTGAGGTCGCATGCTTTGAAAGCACGGCCCTAAGTGTACAAGTCGCATCCGACGACGAGGCCATAAAAGGTGTTGATAATTACTCCATCCTTCATATCCTCGGGGGGAATATCATTAAAGCACGGAGTAGGGGCCATTGATGGATATAAATAATTCCACCACCTCAGCAGTGGGAGACAACCCATCGCGCCATCCTCGGCATGATGAAGAGATCGCAAAGAGGCGCGCCATTGTGTCTCACCTCGCCGCGACCAAGGCTTTTTGCGGCCCAGAGCAAGTCAAGAAGGCGCGCCAAGGGGCGAAGGCAGGAAAGGCTTGCTCCTTGGGACCTCGAGAGAGATGGCGCCGGTTGATCAAGATCTTTCCCCACTTGTATCTTAGATATTTCGTCTTACTTAAATATCTAAGTTAAACCTATCTGTTAGTGGAATGTCTAATAGATTACTTATTCCCTAAGTTACCCCCCTCTATAAAAGGGGTGGTCATTGTAAACTAGAAGAGGATGAGATATATGAAATACACACTATACTTGCAAGCCAAAGCTCTCTCCATTCTAACTCTCTCCATACCACCACCCCCGCGGAGTAACACCACACCTTAAATACAACCCAGATATCCACCATCTATACACCGCAAGGACACCCGTGACGATTTAGACATCTTCAAGTACGATTTACAACATTATACGCATCCCCAAGTTCCCAAAGAAACTCGAAGTGTGGGTTTGATCAAAAGTACATGGTGGGATTTGATAGATTTGATTTATGATGACGGGTGAAAATGAAATAACGATTCCCCTAAGCGTAATAAGTTGAGATGAGGCTATCATCGTTATCTCGGTGAGAGACATAAAGAAATCTCTAACAATCGAAATGTTTATTCGACCTCTCCAGGAGTCCTTATCAACTTTTTCCACCCGCAACCTCGGATTAGATTACGTCCCCATTGATCAATTTTTCAAGTGTTTAAGCCTTTCTCCATCGAATAGGAGAACGGACGAAATTTAGATGTCTCGGGACTTCATTATGAAAACAAGAGGCATGCCGCCGGGGACCACACCATCAGCGATGTGGCTCATAACTATTAACCGAAGGAGAGGATCGGTTAGACATTTACGAAATAGAGATTTAAAATAGAAGAAAGGAAAGAATGAGCAAAAGTTTGGGCGTTGCTCTTTCCTTTTATATAAATACATCCATCAAGCAAAAGTAGAAAAGATCTACTTTCTGCGGCGTTTTGTACTTTCGGATCGATCCGAGATAGGGCGGATCGATCCGACCTCACGAACCGATAATGTTGTCGGTCGGTATACTCGCGTCGGATCGATCCGAACATTATCGTTTCACGGAGAAGAGTCGATTTTGCTTGAAAAATGCCTAGTTTTTCTAGGGGACAAGTTTTCTTCCTATTTTTGGTTCATTTTCATTACGTTATAACGATAAATTTTAGTACACGGCGCGTAATACTCTAATATGCAATGAAAACATGAAAATCGTATTAAAATAAAATCCTACTAAAATCATAATAACTTAAAATTTAACGAAAAAGAAATTGTACGAAAAATAAAATTGTTTCAATGTCTAAAACCATAGAATGTTTAAAAAAATCACTCCTCTTCATCACTCATTTCGACGTGGCTTGAACTTGGCATAGCTTGAGAACGGGTCGATTCTTGGGATGGATCTTGAAAATAAGTTGACATCCGTATCGAGCTATCTAGTCCCATCGAGCTCATCTCTCTCGTGATATCGAAAAAGTGCTTCCCCATCTCGCGTGGTATGGCCAAATGATCAGATCCAGTCCATTCGATGTCGCGTTTGCCATAGTACACTGTCGAAAAATCTCTACACCACTAGTTTGAAATCCAAAAAGAATGTGGCATTTGTTGGAAGTCCGAGTGAGGTGGCATCGGTGGAATGAAATCGGGCAAGGTATAAGGTCGGGTTTGGCATTGCGGAATATCCATCTCGGCATAGGTAGGGTTTTGCAAGTATATTCATTTGATATAAACCTCGTATGCCTTGGCGTAAATCTTCGGACCATAATTTATTCCTTTCATAAAAATGACCATATTGGCATTAGCACGATGAACATCATAGGCCATGGATTGAAACATGTCGTAAGTGATGGTATTCGGAAATTGAGTTTGAGTTTATTTGGATGAAGGAGGGACAGCGATAGATGGAGTAATTTGAGGTCGTTGACGGTTAGGGTCCAAAAGTTTATTCTTCCCGCCGGCCTAAGTGGTAAACTAGACCTATAAGTGTGTCATCCACCATCATCAAATTATCATTTGGGAGCTCGGGGACTCTATGTCGACGACACAAGGAAGAAATAAAACACGGAAAAGGCATGTGTGATCGCTGGTCTAGCGATCGAGGGCAAATTCCTTGGCCCTTCTACACATTACTACGCCTATATCCACTGGGTACATCATTAACTATAGCCCAAGCAATGCACAAATCCTCTTTACCAAAAGATGTAAAATGCCGAGTCGGGTAAAAGAGTATGATCGATAAAACGTTTAATGGCTTTCATATCCCGGATACATTTCCCATAGGAAAAACTGTTTTCATGCCAGGCACGGCGTGGGATCTAACTCATTCGGGCTACCGCAACAATATGATCAAAGTCTCTTTGGCTCATCCAAATTCCAAAGCGTATAATAATCCTCATTCTCCGGTATATCAGAATACCATAAATAGCATTAATAATGTGAGAGTAAACGGCCTTTCGTCTAGTTCTCGAGGTTGTTGAGAGGTTAACTCACCTTCATCCATAGCATTGTGAGTTGCTACCAAAGAATAAAATTCAAACTACTAAGGTGGTGTTAATTTCTCCCGACCTTAAAGCGGCTAATTCCATCCAATGCCTCCTTCAAAAATATCTTTTACCTCCCTTCCCAAATCTTTAAAGTCTAAGCCCCTCTCTATTGCAACTAAACATTGTCCAAATTTATTTTTCAATGCTTTCTTAGCTGCAGCAGACGCGGTTCTTTCAAAACTAACTGCCAATTCTTCTTCTGTTAAAGGCCTAGTTTCTATAACTGGAATTTGGGTAGGGATATGCGGTTTTGCGTTTTTTACTAGCTTTCGATGATTCGGCCATTCTACGATAGTGACACAATAACAAAACAACACACAAAAAAAAAAAAACAACACAAAACAACAAAGTACAAATGTGAGTGACAAAACAGTTGAAAAATAAAAAATTGCATAAAAAACGAAATTAAGAAAATAAGTGACTACAATGTTACCTTACAAAGCTTAAAAAGGTTGAAATTTGGCCGGAAAAGATGGAAAGTCGCCGGAATGAAAGTTGAAGCTTTCCCTTGAAAATTACTTCAATGTAAATGCAAATTTGAAGAGAGGAGTGGAAAATGAGAAAAGTTTAAGAAGTGGTGTAGTTTAATGGTGATGGTGTGTGATGATTTGAAGGAAAAAATTCGAATTGGGGAAGAAGGGGAGGGCGGCTGTTTTTTTAGAAAAAAGAAGAAGAAGAAGAAAGAGGTCCCCGTCCCTTTTTAGGTTTTTTGAGTTCGGATCGATCGGGTTTAGGTCGGATCGATCCGACCAATTTTTTTTTTTTTTTTTTTTTTTTTTTTTTAAACTTAATAAAACTTCTACAAAAATAAATAAAAACTTTTATAAAAACTTTATAAAACTTTTAAGTAATTTCATAAAGATCCTATTTATAAAATTTTCAAAAGTTATATAAAAATTTTATAAGTATTACAAAATTCACGAGGTCCTAATTCCAATACTTCTAAATCTTCAGGAGTTACGATGTAACGTTCTATCAACCTAACCTTAAGAAATGACGCAGCGTTCGAATTTTCTCTTTGATCTCCATCGGGATTTTCGGATAACCACCTAATCGTTCCTTCTTAACAACATTCAAACACTCATCCAGGATTTGGTTGTGCTCTCCTACATTTCCTTCATGCTCACTTTTTCCACGACTTCTACACCTTCTTAAAAACTTTGCCCTTCTCTTTATCGAACTTCTCAATTTCCATTACATAGTTCTTTCATCTGATCTCTCTCAACAATTGCTTGTTTTCTCAAAAGCTCAAGCTTCTATTTTAAACGCGACATCTTTATCCAAGCCTAATTTCAAAAGCGTTATAAAATTCCTATTCTATCTAGAAAAGACATCCAGTTCTTTTTACGTCTATCCGGTAAAAAAGCGAAACTACTTTAAAAATAAAACACATAAAAGTAGAGTAAAGATAAATAGCACTGGTATGCGGGTGAGTTTAACTCTCTCTGCTTTTCGGTTTCTCGATTTCTCTCGCTTTTTACTTTGTCGGAGGATCGATTAGTAGCATTATTTCTTCTTTCAAAGGCGGTTCCTTCTCCTTCCACAAATAACTTTACTCTATGGCCATTGGCTATAAAAGTTGTATTTCCATCGATTAGTTCAACGACTCAGATTTGTAAACTCTCGTTACTTTAAATGGACTGTCCATCTTGATTTAAGCTTTCGGAAATAACTTTAAACGTGAATTGTACAAGAGCACTCGATCGCTTTACATGGAACTCACGACTATAGATTCTCTTATCGTGAAAGGATTTCGTATGCGTTCTTGTAGATTCGGCGTTTTCATAAGAATCGAGACGGAATTCTTCTAGTTACATCAATTGAAGCAATCTATGATCACCGGCTGACCTTAGGATCGAAATTCAAAAATTTAATAGCCCGTAAGGCTCGGTGTTCTAACTCAACCTGGAGATGACAAGACTTACCAAAAACTAACTTATAGGAGAACAACCAATTGGTGTTTTAAAAGTCATTTCTATATGCCCATAATGCATCGTCTAGTTTAAGCGCTTGATTTTTCGATTTGAATCCACTTTGTCTTTTCTACAATTCTTTTGATCTCTCTATTAGACACCTCTACACGACCTTTGGTTTCATGGATGATAGGCGTTCCTAACTTATCGTTACACCATATTTTTCAATTATCTTGGTAAATGGTCTATTACAAAAGTGTGAACCTCTATCACTAATGATAGCCCTCGGAATGCCATAACGTGTAAATATATTCTTTTTAAGGAATCGTATGACAACTTTGGTATCATTAGTGGGAAGAGCTTGACTTTCTACCCATTCGAAACATAATCTACCATTATTAGAATAAATCTTTTTCCAAAAGATATAGGAAATGGTCCCATGAAATCTATACCCCAAACATCAAATAACTCACATTCTAAAATAGGTTGCATAGGCATTTCATGTTTTTTAGATACATTTCCCCATTTTTGACAAGATTCACAGGATTTGACATATTTATAAGCATCTCTATATAGCGTAGGCCAATAAAAACCACATTGTAAAACTTTAAAAGCAGATTTTCCATCCTCCATGATGACCTCGCCTCACGATCATGACAAAATGATAAAATACTTAAAATTTCATTATCAGGCACACACTTTACGATTATCCCATCCGAACATTTACGGAAAATGTCCAGTTCCTCCCGATAATAAAATTTTAAGTCATAAAAGAATTTCTTCTTCACGCCAAGTCCAATGAGACGGAATATAATCACGAGTTAAGTAATTAATGATATCTCCAAACCAGGTGACATTTCCTTAGAAGGAATTCTATTCTTTAATAGCTGCATGGTTGAAGGAGTATCTATTCTAAAAAGTTGTTCATCAGAAATGAATCTTTAATTTCTATTTCCTTTTCTCCATCATTTTCCATTCTACTTAGATGATCCGCTACTACATTCTCACTTCCTTTTATCTTTAATTTCAATATCAAACTCACTGAAGTAAGAGAATCCATCTAAGAAGGCGTGGTTTTAGCATCTTTCTTACTCATTAAATACTTCAAAGTGAATAGTCTACGTATAAATTATTACCTTAGAACCAACAATATACGATCTAAACTTATCTAAGGCAAAAATTACGATAGCAGTTCTTTTACGTAGTTATATAGTTCGGTTGAATTTGCATTTAACGTATGAGATGCATAGTAAATAGATTTGAGAATTTTGTTATATCTTTGACCTAAAGCGCTCCTACAAACTAAATCACTGGCATCACACATAATCTCAAACGGTAAATTCCAATCTGGTGCTATTAGCAGTGTGCGATGAGTTAATCTTGTTTTTAAGGTGCGAAAAGCTTCCTTACATTTACTATCGAAGTTAAAAGGTACTTCCTTTTCAAGCAAATGACTTAGAGGCTTTGCTATCTTTGAAAAATCGGCAATAAATCTCTATAAAATCTGCATGTCCAAGAAATCCTCTTAGAGTCCTTAGATTAAGCGGTGGTGGTAATTTTTCAATTACTTCAACCTTAGCTTTATCAACTTCAATTCCTATTTGAGAGATTCGATGGCCTAGAACAATTCCTTCTGATACCATTAAATGACATTTTTCCCAATTTAAGACCAAATTGGTATCTTCACAACGTTGCAACACTCTTTCTAAGTGCGACAAACATTTACCAAAAGAATCTCCGTAAACACTAAAGTCGTCCATAAAAATTTCCAAGAATTTCTCAACCATATCAGAAAATATAGCCATCATGCATCTTTGAAACGTAGCTGGAGCATTACATAAACCAAACGGCATTCTTTTATACGCAAAAGTTCCATAAGGACAAGTGAAAGTAGTCTTTTCCCTATCTCCTGCTGCAATGAAAATCTGTAAATAACCTGAATAACCATCTAAGAAGCAGTAATATTTATGACCACTTAACCGTTCCAACATTTGAACTATGAATGGAAGTGGATGATGATCTTTCTTAGTATGATCATTTAGTTTCCTAAAATCAATGCACATTCGATAACCTGTAATTTCTCTTGTTGGAATCCATTCATTTCTATCATTTTCTTTCACTGTGAAACCTCCTTTCTTTGGTACCACTTGAGTTGGACTTACCCATTCACTATCTGATATGGGAAAAATTATTCCCATCTCTAATAGCTTAATGACCTCTTTCTTAACAATTAACTGCAAATTTGGGTTGAGGCGGCGTTGCGGTTGAATACAAGGCTTAGCATCTTCCTTCAGAATTATCTTATGAACGCAAATCTCAGGGCTAATACCTCGAATATCAGCAACTGTCCATCCAAAAGCTTTCTTATGCTTTTTCAACATTCTAAGTAATTGATCTTCTTGTTGCTCGATTTAAAGCGATGAAATAATAATCGGTAATAGATTATCGGTTTCAAGAAAAGCATATTTGATTTAAAGGTAATGGTTTCAAGTCCAGGTTCTTTGGCGGATCTTCTATTGACGATTTAAGAACCGGTCCTTCTAGTTCTAATTCCAAATACTTATGCCATGGTGGCTTAAAGGTAAAACTTTACGTATCTAAAGAAAGAATTATCTCTTTCATTTCAATGTCTTCCTCATCTTCTTTATAGATGAGCGAGTTAAGCATTCTTCTAATCTGTCTTCAAAAGTTGGTAATCGATTATCATAGACAGAATGAATATCTTCTATAAAAGAACATGATTACGATGATGCATGATTCATAGCTTTGAAAATATTGAAAGTAACCGTCTTCATTGACTCTTAAGATTAATTCTCCTTTACGCACATCGATTAAAGTTCTTCCTGTAGCTAGAAATGGGACGACCTAGAATAAGAGGCGTTTGAATAACCGTCTTCCATTTCCATAACTACAAAGTCTCTTTGGAAAATAGAATTTGTCTACTTTAACCAATATGTCCTTTATAATTCCTTTAGGGTACTTAATCGATCTATCGCCATTTGCGAGTCATTTCGATCTTAGTAAGCTTTCCTATGCCTAACTTTCTATAATCCTCATAAGACATGAGATTTATACTTGCTCTCTAGATCACATAAGACCTTCTTAAGCAGAAATCCTCCAATTTCACACGGAATGGTAAAACTACCAGGATCTTCAGGTTTAGGTGGTAACTTATCTTCTTGAATTGCGGAACATTCTTCATTTAGGCATATATTCTCATATTCCTCTAATTTTTTTCTTGTTTGTGTAATTTCTTTGTAAATTTTCCATAGGCGAGTATATTAATCAAAGCTTCGATAATGAGGATATTAACTTGAATATGACGAAAAGTGTCCAGGAAACGAGCATACTTCTTATCAGTTTTTGCCTTTTTGATTTGATCTTTAGGAGGGTAAGGTAAAGATTCTAAATCTATGACCTTTGGCTCCTTTGTCAGTTTCTCTTTTCCCTTTTCCTTAAACCTTTGAGTATTACTCAGTCGCCATGTTTCAGGTTCTTGAATTCTTTCTTTTAAATTGTTCCCTGAATCAATCTCTACTTCAGATCCCCTCATTTCTTCCTGTTTTTCATCCTTGTTTTCATTATTTTCCATTCTAACATGTTCCTTAAATAAAGTCCTTAAATCTTTATCCATGGGATCTTTCAGAATCTTAGGGATTTTTACCCAATTTTCCTTTTCACTTTCAGGTTCCGAACTTTTATTTCTTTTTAAGAAATTGTCTATAATTTCTTCTTCCTCGTCTGTAAATTCAAGTTCATCTTTATCATTCTTAACATCTAAGTCATCTTCTACTTCATTATTCCCAAGGTTTTCAACTCCATTACTTCCACTGAGCTTCCTACTTCTCGTAACTACAACATTTACCTCTCTTGGGTTCCTTTCAGTGTTACTTGGTAATCCTCCTGGGGGTCTGCTGTTATTACGTTCACCTGTCCTACTCAAATGATCTTCCATATTCCTTAATGAGGCTTCTATCGTTCTCATCCTGGTATCATGTCCACTCATAGATGTTTTCATTGAACTCATGTCCTTAGTATTTGTACCAATAGAAGTCACCATCGTTTCTATATTTTTAGCTTGAGTAGATACTACACCCATCATATTTTCCATTAGTTTTTCCCATTTTTCAACTCCTTACTGCAGTTGAGTAGAACTTTGAGTTCTTGGTATACTTTGAGTGGTATGTTGAGGATAGGTTCTAGGTAATGATTGTAAATTTCGATTAGATGTGTTTTCTTGATAAACTTGATTATTATTCAAGTTCTATATGGAAGCCTGGATACGGCGGTTGTCCTTGCTTGCTAGGGTTTTGGACCATCGATAAGTAGGGTGATCTCTTCTAATAGCATTGAACGAGTTTGAATAAGCATTGTTTAAATTTCTATCTTTCTTTGAAGAAAATTCACCTCTTCTCTTGAGCATCCTGTCGGTTCTTCAATCCCTAGTGGTATTTTATCACGATTTGAGTATTCGGTTGGTGCACTATTTTACGAACTTTGGTTCTTATTCTGTTGTAATCCATCAAATTTCCTACTCAAATTTTCTAAATGTGCTAGAACTTCCGTATTAGGCGTACATTCTCCTGCAAAAGCTACTTTTACGGTGCTAGAACCGGTTTCCCACATTATGTTATTTTTGGAAATCTTTTCGATGGCATCGTAAACTAATTGAGCCTCACTCATCATTAAAGAACCACCACATGCATGGTCTACATCAAGACGTGAATCTTTTCTTAATTTCTGACAGAAAAGTTGAATTTGCATGTCTAAGGAATAACCATGGTCGGGACACGCTCTTAGCAATTTTTAAATCTTTCCCACGCATTCCCAGCGTTTCTTGAGATCCTTGTCTAAAATTAGCAACCTCGACTTTTAATTCCAAATTCCGCCCAGAGTGAAGTATTGTTTGAAATTCAGTTTGAATCTCCTCCCAACTTGTAAGTGAATGATGCGGAAGAGACATAAACCAATCTCGGGCTCGTCCTTTTTAGAGAAAAGGAAACATAGTCATCCTTGTTAATTCCTTGTGAGCACCTTGACTTTTGGTGTATTGCACAGATTCTTCAAAAGATAGAGATGATGATGCGGATCTTCATCATCTTCTCCTAGAATTGGGCTCTTGCGTCAATTAAACCAAAAGATGAGATTTAATCTCGAAATTATTCGCTCCTTCATTAGGTAAAAGTATGGGATTATTAGTCCGATTTCTTCTTATGGTTTGGTCACGAGATAGGCCTTGGGTTTCTTTGGGTTATTACGATTATTCTCGGTTCCGATTCGATTATTTCTATTATTATTATTATTTTGATTATTAAGGTTAACAGGTTTTGTCCATGCCCAGAGCATGTTCGACTTCTTGTTCGGTGTTTCATCACCGATTTGACCATTCTCGTATTTGTTTGAAGATGATTCGTCAGAGATTTCCACGACTAGTATGACCACGTTTTCTCTCTACTCTTAAGCGCCTTTCGTAAGTGTTTATGTCAGGCTTATAAGGAGTGAGTGGGGCCTTACCACTTCTGGTCATCAACTAACGAAAATAGAAAATAACACTAAATTGATAGTAGTAAAATTTTTTTTTTTTAACTTACCTTTAAGGTAAGTACCAACGAAAATAAAATTAGAAATGAGATAAGAAAAGTGTTGACTTATTCTCGAGAATTTTGAGCTAATACAAGTAGTAACCATAGACACAAAAAAGAAATTAGCGTCGTTCCCGGCAGCGGCGCCAGGAAAAGTGACGTGGCCTTTTCTAGTGCTAATACCAGTCCTTAACCGACAGTGTATCGGGTCAAACTGTAGTGCTAAGTATGGTGAGTCGAGTATCGTATCCTCAGGGAACTTTGTAATTCTTCTAAGTGTGGTTAAACACCAAAGAGCTTTTATTAACTCGATCTAAACCGCAATTTTATAACACAGATCACTACTATTCTAGTCAACATAAAATAAATACGTAAATTAAAATTTATTCTAATATAATATATATAGATATATAAATATATATAGATGTGCATAAGTTGCAAAGTATATATATAGATATAAATATATAGATGCCAAATATATTTTTAGAGAACTAGCCAAAGTTTATATAATTGATTTATACGATCTTTTCAAGTGAATGGAATGTGCTCGATCTTTAGGTTCAATTGAGTAAATGAAGCGGTGTACTCTCTAAGGTTAACAATTCGTCCTCACATTAGTGTGTGAAATTGTCATATGTCCATTGTCATCGGTCCAAAGTCCACAAGCTATTACGGTTTTTACGAGCAGGTCCCGAAAGTACGATTCTACCTTTGAATAAAAGGAGTCATTCCGTTCGTCAAGCGGTCAATTTTATTTAAAGGCTCCGGTTGTCAAGGCAGGCGATTCAACTTTCGGTTTAAGTTTCAATTAAACTGATGAATTTAACATTATTACGATCTTGAGTACAAATTTTAATAAGATTCATCTTTTAGGACAAATCGCCCCGGGTAGAAAGCGGGTTCCGTTGTCACGTTTTCACTCGGCCAATTTTACCCTCCGGTTTTTCTATTAACGAGTTCATAACTTAATTACGAGGTGTCAATTCATAATTAGATTATGAATTCTTTCAAGTCAAACTTTATCAATAGGAAAAGATTCAATTAACTCAATTTTATTCAATTTTACTTAGACAAAGATTCCTTTACCGAAAGATCGAAATAAAGCGATTACATAACTTTGGCTAGTTATTAGATTTAGCCTACTAACATTATACGAAAAGATAAAAGACAAAACAAACATAAATACTTTAGAAATTTTACCCGACATAACGATTGGATCGGAAGATGTATTTTTCCGGATGCTACAACAACTTCAACAACATTGATCTTCCGATAATTTCTCGAGCATTATGGCGATACTACTTTATTTATGGCATAAGGCCTATATATACATACTACTACTACTAGAAAGAGGTAAAAGAAATATATTTGGTACCTCTTTTTGTGCTATAATCTTGCTACTTTTATAGGCATTTTTCCACTTGCCGGATCGATCCGAGAAAGGGCGGATCGATCCGGGAATAAAAATATTATCCAGGATATTCTCTGCGGGGCCACATCTTTGGATAATCATTATGCCTCCCGGATCGATCCGAGGTAAATCCGGATCGATCCGGATAGATTTTTTCCAATCTTAATCCGAAACTTGATAAAATCATAACTTGAGCTCTGGATCTCCAAATGACATAATTCAAGATGCGTTGGAAAGCTCTTGAGGAGATCTATAACTTCCATGAAGACTTCTTTTTCAGAAAATGCCTTTTACTGGGCCATTTGTTCGTTGAAAATATAACGTCTACGTCGCGAATCGTTGGCCCACTTGAACTTTAAATCTCGTGTAGACTTCCTTTATTCCTTCAAAAGATATGATTTTACTCCACAAAATGTCGTCACTCAAAGGGTCTTGGTTTACCTAAGGTCGTAAAATACCAAAAATACCCACGTGAATCGACACAACACTCCGGTTATTAACCCGGTACAAAATTTATAACTTTTTATCATTTTTACTAGATTTTTATAGTATTTAGATTTATTCATAGCTATTAATATTTTATAAGATTATCGTTATAATTACTTATATTTTATATAAAAATAGTCGATAACGTATATAAAACATCGTAATTTTTATCATATAAATGTTACACATCACCCACCACATCATCCTCCCCTACCCTACCTTACCCACCACCCCACCCCAACCTACCTTACCAACCATCTATGCTACATACCCCTACCTCTACCCTACCCTACCTATCTTACCCTACCCCTACCCACCCTACACTACCCACCACCCTAACCTGCCCATGACACCTCCCTACCCTACCCACCACGCCCACCACCACCCTACCCTATATTCCTATACCCACCACCCCACCCTACCAGACCATACCCACTTCTACCCTTACCCTCCACCCCACCCTACCTTACCTTACCTATCTCTACCTTACCCACGACCCCACCATATACCTTACCACCACCCCATCATATCCTACCCTGCCCTATTTCACCTTATCCTACCTTACGCATCTTACTTACCTTACCCCACCACCTACTTTACCCTACCCCTACTCCACACCCTACCTACCCTACTTCATCACCTACCCTAACCTACCTTACCACCCACCCACTCTTACCCCATCACCCACGGGTTTTGTCGACTTTCATTTTATTCCATCGTATTCTATCTATTTTTGGAAGGAATGAAAATTGACATTTTTCATTCAATTGGAATAAAATTTCATTCCATTTTATTCCCTCATAATCATTCACAAATATTAGAATGAAATAAAAAATCATTTCATTCCATCCTAACAAACGTACCATTAGAATATATATTTCACAAAAATTTATACCCGTTAGTTGCGTAAGAATCTATTTCACGGTATATTAGTTTTATCAATTTTGAATGAAAAGAGAATATTCCAACTAATACATGTTGGAAAAATAGCTCAATTTTGAGCTTAGATTAAAAGAGAATCCACCAATTTCAGGCTTAATTTTGATTGACCTACGGCATGAGGTACTGGAAGGGCTTGATAATTTTGGCAACTACGTACTAAGATAATAGTTGATGTTACGTTTATTAATCACTCGATTCGGATATTAGGTAAATGAGAAAACTAATGCTTGAAGTTGGAGTAAAATAAAAGAGGTGTAAAAATTTTGTCCTACGTTGGTTGATTACTTCAAGTGTGCTCAACATATAAGATGTAATTACACTTAGAGGCATGCTCAAGGAGTAAGAGAATTCTGTGAGGGATGACTTAGACATTGTTGTTTCAAAAACACACGTGCCTCGATATCCGGCCTCCGCCATTCACTTGTCTGGCCAGCTTAGGCTTTGGCCCGGCCCAATATACATCTTTCTAGACAAACTCAACATTTAATTTTTTGATTTTTTTTTTTGAACCAATGCATCTTTGCACGTATTCCGAACTAAACTGAACCACATGCCAAATGTTGCATCTGTTCTGTTCGAATAACTAAAGCATCAATTGTGGAAAACTGATGATAACTCCAACACAGAAAGGATGCAATCCAAATTCGAGTCGGTGCTTCTCTGTCTATAAATTCCAACACAGACAGAATGGAAATGCATAGAATCACATCGTATCTGCACCTTCCAAATACTGAAAAATTCCTTGCACTTAATTATAAGTTTGAGATAACATGGCAGGAATAGTTCGACTACTTCTTCTAATCTAAGTGCAAGACCAGAAGAAGGTACTGACCATTGTATCTTGGGATACATTCCTCATTTTCTATTACCGTGTGCAAATTAATAGTCGGGATAATAATATCTAAAAGACAGAGTTCTAAACTCGCCTTAGTCACAATAAGTTTTCACATTTACCTTTAATTGCATTCTTCTTAATTCTACGTACAGAACGTGAATAAAATGTTGTTCTGCATATTTGTGCTAGTGTTTTTCCAAATGAATATTGTTAATTTTCAGATTGCATGATACACGGAATATTAACCAATAGTTCCAACAATATAATTCTACAGGATAACCGTAATTAAGCGGTCACATTTGTGTCATCTAAAACAATTCTTATCTTTTTGTTGTTCTTGGAAGCCGTTATTCTCTCAAATTCATCTTAAAATTTATGTCAAATGAGTTGTAACTGTCAAAATTGGATTTTGGAGTTGTCATTTGGTCAAGTGATCGAACAAGCAGACTAGTTTTTGCAATGTATCCGAGCATTGTTGAAGCAACTTAATTATGAAATTCTGGATTGAGTATATATATATATATATATATATGCAAAGGGAGTGACCAGGTCACATTTGAATCAGATTCATCTATCTAGCTTGATCATCAATCAATATAGGATATTTCATTAAGATTTCAAAGCTTGATGTGTTGAGATGTGGGGTAGACAACTTCATCACACCATGCATCTCCTCGATCGATCAACTGTTTTTTTATTTATAAATCTGCATAGGATAAGACCATTTTGGCAAAGATCGATCGAGTGCAAATGTATCAAGGAAACAGTGCTGCATGCGCGCAGCAACTAGGACAAAATTATTAGTCATGGTCTATTTTGCGTTACGGCTTCATCTTCCTCGCTAAACTTCATTGCCGGAAAACATTTCGGAATCATTTTTCTTCTTCCGTTGTCCCAGGACAAAACTTTTATAATTCCCTTATCACATCTTCATCCATGGAGGCGCATATATAGTTCTTCATCTTCTGACCCATTTCATGACTCTTTACCCCTTACCCAATGGCAGGGGGCGGACGCAAGATCTCGGGAATTTGAAATCAGTTTCTATAAGATTTCTTACCTGTTACTAGTAAAATCATATTTGTCTATTCTGCTTCATTAGATATCTGTCTCTTTAATTAGATAGCTCGGAGATGCATTAGTTGAGCCGTTATTTATGCCACAGGATTTTGATTACATACTAGATGAGGTTCTTACAGATTTAGAAGTTTAATTATTATTTTTGGCAATTAATTAACGAATTATCAGGTCGTAATCATTTCATAATATGGTATACCGAAATGCAAAGAGCATTTGATTGCTTTGTGGTTTCGGATCTCCGCTATCCATAACCACCGTCGTAATGTCCAAGATTGCAAGCTGAAGATTATGGGGTTTAAAGACGCAAATTCATGGATATAACAAGCTTAAATCGAGGAACAAAGTTTGATAATTTCAAAGTGAGTTGAAAAAGATGCTTAATCGGGTTTTATTTGTCAAATCCGAACCAGATTGAAGTCATAATTGGGTTGCAAGCTTTGATGTTGCAGCTGAATATTTGAAGCATGAAAGAGTTGTGATGGAGCTTGCATTTCAAGCCGGAAATGATGTATTTAGAGCTGTGTTTGTGGGTGTTTGTTATGTTAGGATTGGTATTTCAATCATGAAATCAAGAAAAAAGGAAACTTAAGAAGAAGAGAAGAACTTGCATTGTCTAGCAAAATGTAATGTGGGAGCTTGAAGTTTAAGTTACAAGAAGAGAGGCTTGTATAGCCAAATGTACAAAGACCAAAATGCCCTTAAGGCTGAAACTAAATATTTAATATAATAATATATATGCTAACATCCCCCCTCAAACTCGTGATGGTGCAGCAAGAAGCATCGAGAGTTTGCCAATAAAAAATCTATGATGCTCGATAGTATCAGACTTCGTGAAGAAGTCAGCCAGTTGCATACAAGACGGAGTAAACGACAAAGAGATAGTGCCATACTGAAGATGATGTCAAGTAAAATGACAGTCGATCTCAATATGCTTGGTGCGCTCATGAAAAGTTGTATTGTGTGCAATCTGAATAGCACTTTTATTGTCACAGTACATCGGTGTGGGAGAAGAAAGTGCAACACCCATGTCCGCCAACAACCAACGTAACTGACGATGACCAAAATTGATCTTACCCACGTGTCGCCTCCACACCAACACAATAATAAATAAAGATAGAGATAAGCTTCCATCAAGGGCCAGAACCCCCAGTACCCGAGCTGCATGAGCTCGGTCAACATCCTCTGACCTCTGCAGGTCGGCCAGTGCATATGGTCAAGCCTACTCGTGTCCGACCTTACATGTCGGCCTAAGTCCCTCTCGGACCAAACCTCTTACGCACGCAAGAATCCGAGCTGATACCAGCTCGGCTATCCTCCCCGACCTTCGTAGGTCGGCCAAAACACAGAAGGATTCAGCCAGTTCAGCTCGGGCCATCTAAGTCGGCCAGAATCACTCCTCAATCGTATTTCCCACGAGTGTGATAAACAATTAAATATGGGAAGAATCCCTCATATGTAATACTCTGATTCTGACAGTCAAATATATCCATAATTATCTCATAAAATTAAGGAGATTAAATCGTAGCTATCTTTACCTTAGGGAACACGAAATCCAAACCCAACAAGGACAAGGCCCACGGCGCCTTAGGGCATAACTCTCCTCTATATAAACAATCCCTAAGGAACTACGAAGATTTGATTCCAATACACGCATTGGATACGTAGGCAGCTTGAGATACAATTTTTCAAGTCCAGTCAAAACCACCACCAAAGCATCCCCCCTCTTTTTATCGTGTTCTTAAGGCTTTTTGCAGGTTATCTTTAGGAGAACAACCCTGGATTATCATCGACGATTTTTGGAACCGGCAAATGGCGTTAGAAGGAGGACTTCTACCGGCAACTTTGTTAAAAAATCCAACAAACAAAAGCGCAGCCAGATCTACGGCCAGTTTCCGGGGATTGAGCCGTCGAAACAAAATTTCCACCGTTCAGATTGAAGAAGAAGGTGGAAGGAACAAGCCCTCCAAATTTCATGCCGATCGGAGTCCGTTTCGATACCCGATCGTCATTGCAAAGTTACTGCTGTATCATCAAAACGCTTGATACAAAGCATTGGGGGCTCGAACCGCTCGCCCCTCCAGCCCGCCATCCTTCAATGCGAACAAAGCCAACGTAGGCAAAAAAGTTCATAAAAAACTCTCTCATGCCTCAAAGCTCTCGGCTCGCCAAAGGCTCTCATTTCGCCAGCTTTTCAGCTCGACACTCTAAGACCGATCTCAGTTTGGCAGCGTCCCAGTTTGCCAGCTCATCCAACAGCCTGGTGACAGCAAACTCAAAGCCCTATAAATAGCAGCATCGCACCCTTGACAAAAGGGGGCTCTAATCTTCGAAGAACTACGTAAATTCGGCTTGATCCCTTACAAGCTAAGGGTACGTAGGCAGCCTTCTACGGCTCAGCTTATAATCTCAAACAAAACATTTTCTTCATCCTTGTTTTTGAGCGCCACCGCGCGACCACCATCATGGGCTAAAACACCTCGAATTCTGCCAGATTGGCAGAATAGGTTGTGTATCAACTCTGCAAGTCTAGAGGACCGTAGCCGAGCTACAACTTTAAGCAGATCCGAGCCTACCCCAAGGGCTCAGTTGGATCTGGGGGGCTTATGACGATGCCCAAAATTGACCTTACCCACGTGTCACCTCCACATCAGCACAATAATAAATAAAGATAGATAAAAGCCTCCATCAAGGGCCAGAACCCCCAGTACCCGAGCTGCATGAGCTCGGTCAACATCCCCGACCTCTGCAGGTCGGCCAGTGCATATGGTCAAGCCTACTCGTGTCTGATCTTACAGGTCGGCCTAAGTCCCTCTCGGACCAAACCTCTTACGCACGTAAGAATCCGAGCTGATACCAGCTCGGCTATCCTCCCCGACCTCCATTGGTCGGCCAAAACACATAAGGATTCAGCCAGTTCAGCTCGGGCCATCTAAGTCGGCCAGAGTCACTCCTCAATCGTATTTCCCACGAGTGTGATACAAAAATTAAATATGGGATGAATCCCTCATATTTAATACTCTGATTCTGACAGTCAAATATATCTATAATTATCTCCTAAAATTAAGGAGATTAAATCGTAGCTACCTTTACCTTAGGGAACACAAAATCCAAGCCAACATGGACAAGGCCCACGGCGCCTTAGGGCATAATTCTCCTCTATATAAACCATCCCTAAGAACTACAAAGACTTTATTCTATACACGCATTGGATACGTAGGTAGCTTGAGATACAGTTTCTCAAGTCTAGTCAAAACCACCACCCAAACACCTCCATCTTTTTATCATGTTCTTAAGGCTTTTTGCAGGTTGTTTTTAGGAGAACAGCCCTGGATTATCATCGACGATTTTTGGAACTGTCAGTAACCATATAATCTCAGACGTGGTAGAAGCCATAGCACCATACTTTGCCTTGGTGGAAGAGCGAGAGACAACATCTTGTTTGTTGCTCTTCCATGAAATGAGAGAATCCCCTACAAAAATAAAAAAATAAACCTGTTGTGCATTTTCGATCAGTTGAGTCACCAGCCCAATTTGCATCAGAAAAAGCACGAAGCTCCAAGGATGAAGTCGAGGGAAACAAAAGACTCTGATAAAGAGTTCTTCGTAGATAACAAAGAATGCGCACAAGAGTAGCCCAATGTACAGATGTAGGGCGGGAGGCAAACTGACTAACAATGTGAACATCATACGCGATACCAGGGCGAGTGATCATCAAATATACAAGGCTACCAACAATAGAACGGTATATAGTAGGATCAGAGGGAGGATGGCCATTAGCCGGAGTATAACGAGCGTTCAACTCAAAGGGAGAATCAACAACACGAGTGTCAGTAAGACGGGCACGATGAATAATGTCGGCATCATACTTGGCCTGAGAAAGGAGATAGCCTTGTGGTGAGGAGGCTACCTCAATGCCTAAGAAATCATGTAAATGACCCAAGTCCTTCATATCAAAGCAGCGAGACAAGGTTGCTTTTAAACTCACAATACCATCAACATCATCACCTGTAATGATCATATCATCTACATATAATAGAAGAAGAATATGGCCTATAGAAGTCGATCTAACAAATAATGTTGAATCATGAGGACTAGAGGTAAAACCAAGAGAAGTGACAACATGTGAAAATATCTCAAACCATGCACACGGGGCTTGTTTGAGGACATATAAAGCCTTTTTAAGCCTACAAACTTGCCCCGGAGCATGAGAAACACCAGGCGGAGGAACCATATAAACCTTTTCCTTAAGATCTCTATTAAGAAATGCATTTTTAACATCCATCTGAGAGATATGCCACTGACGAATAGATGCAACGGCAATAAGAACCCGAACCGATGTCATCTTAGCAACAAGAGCAAATGTCTCCTCATAATCCAAACCACACTCTTGAGCAAACCTTTAAGCTACCAAACGAGTTTTGTATTGCTCAATAGAACCATCTGACTTAGTCTTAACTTTATACACCCATCAAGAACCAATAGTTTTCTTACCAGCCGGAAGATATACTAGATCCCAAGTACCAGTCCGGTCTAAAGAAGATAGTTCCTCATCCATAGAATTTTTCCAATCGGGGGAATGAACCGCCTCCGAATAAGAGGTAGGCTCAGAAAAAGTGTCAATAAAAACTAGAAAAGCAGCAAAAGACTGAGAGTAGCAAGAATAAGAAAAATCTGATAGCTGAATAGACTTACGTGTGCGCTTGGGGTAACGAGGTTGACCTGGATCCTTCGTCACAAGTGGTGCTTGGGTAGCTGCAGCAGGGGTGGAGTATCATCTTCACGAGGCTCTTGATGAAAAGGTGAAAAAACATATTGTAAGGAAGATGGTGATGCATCAATGGCTGAAGAAGGTGAGTAAGATGAGTGATCAGTGGTGAAACGATCAATATGAACAAGATCAGACTTAGTCATGTTGTGGAGGCTAGCAGGAGGAAAAAGAAAGGAATATGCTCAAAAAGGAAACATGTCGAGAAACATACAATTTCTTTGAAGAAGGATCATAATAACGATAACCTTTTTGTCCTATACCATACCCAAGAAAGACACATATAGCAACATGAGAAGATAATTTTGTACATTCTACGTGTGGACGAAGGACAAAACAAGTGGAACCAAAGACTCTCAAATGATTGTAAACAGGAGTCTAGTCAAACAACTTAGCTTATGGAGAAATGCAAGAATTATGAGCAGTCAGGATCATATTAATAATATAAGCAGATGTGAGGACAGCTTCTCCCCAAAAGTCGTTTGGAACACTAGTTGATAAAAGCATAGAACGGGCAGTCTCAACAATGTGTCTATGTTTTCTCTTAGTAACACCATGCTGTTGTGGGGTATCAGTGCATGAAGACTGATGCACTGTACCATCAGATATAAAGATGTCAGAAAAGTCTCTCTTAGTATAATCCCCACCCAAATCAGAACGAAAGCATTTAACAACGGTAGAGTGTTGAGTTTTGACAGAGGCTTGAAAAGAAGTATATATATCAATAAAATCAGACAATGTTTCATCAGATACACCCAACAGTAACGAGTATATATAATCATCGATAAAGGAAACACAATATCTTGACCCTCCTTTTGTCAGGACAGGAGCAGGACCCCAAACATCAGAATGAATTAAATCAAAATGTGCACGAGATTCAGATATACTTTTATTAAAAGGCAAGGCATAAAATTTTCCAATTTTACAACCACTACAATTTGAAATATCACGAGGATGCAAATCTCCCAAAACACCACTATTACTCATATATTTTAGGTGAGAGCCTGAAACATGGCCAAGTCTAGAATGCCACAAATAAAACTTAGAAGACGAAGAAGTTAAATGAAAAGAAGATAGGTCAACAGTAGTGGCGGTTGCATGGCCCGGAATCTGCAGCTCATCCAAAATATAGAGTCCCCCCTGCCTACGGCCTGTCCCAATCAGCCTCTTGTATTTGGGATCCTACACATGACAAGAGGTGGAAAAAAAAATGAATAGAGTAACCAAAGTCACATAACTGACCAACCGAGACAAGACTCATAGTAAGTTTTCGAATACAACAAACATTAGGGAGAGAAAAGTGTGGAGTGTGGATGTGACCAATGCCAGTCAATGGCAAGGGTGTGCCATCAGCAGTCATAATAGTTGGGGAAGGAGAATCAGAAGTCATAGATGTAAAAGAAAATGAATCAGGGGACATGTGAAATGAGGCTCCAGAGTCCAAAACCCATAAAAGTGAATTTGTACCTGAACTGTTCAATGGTGGGAAACCTGATATAGAACGAGCAGACATGGCATAATGCTGAGACTGAGGCTCACTCTGACTTTGAGACTGAGACTAGCTAGCAAGAAACCGTTGAAACTGTTCCGCAAGAGAGTCCATAATAGGATTCACAGAAGAATCCACAACCGAGTCACCCAAGAGATAGACCAACGCAACAGTCATCTGATGAGAGCTACTATGAGGCTGCCCTTGCCCTATAGAGTATGACCTTTGTTGTCCACCACGTTGCTGTTGTTGTGACCAGTCACCTTGCTTCAAACCATTCGCTTGATTCTTCCAATGGCCTAATTGCTTACAGTAATGACAATCACGACCTGTTTTAGCATTTGACTTGTTCTGTTGTGAAGGGGTTGCTAAATTAGATGTAGATGGAGCGTGAACTCCCTTTTCAGTTTGAGTCTTGAGGCGAGTTTCTTCATCCAACAACTCATGAAGAACAGAATCAACAGAAGGTAAAGGATTGCGATGTAAGACAGACGCACGCCAATTTTCATATTCTGGTCGAAGGGCCATCAACAATTGAACAAGGCGTTCCTCCTCCCTACGAGAAATATAAGGTGCAAATGCCCTTAACTCAGCAGATTCAATCATAGCTAATTGATCTCAAGAGCAGTAATTTTAGAATAAAACTTCTGAATACTTCGATCATTCTGTGACATGGCACGAATATCAACTTCCAACTGCTATTGGACAGCAAAATTGGAATGCACATACAACCTTTCCAAATAGTCCTAAACCTCTTTAGCAGTATCATACTTGGCCAGTTGCATACCAATCATATTCTCAACAGAATTATTAATTCAAGTAATGATCTTTGAATTACAAATATCTCACTTCTCCATCTATTCAACATACTTTTCATCTGTAGCTTTAGGAGCCACAATAATACTAGAAATATAACCACATATTTGTTTGCCTTTTAGAAAGTTTTCATTACATAACTCCAATTGGAATAGTTTTTACCATCTAAACGAACACTAATTGTATGCAACGAATCATCACCCCAGCCATGGTGAACAAGATGCACAACTCAACTAAAACAAAATCAAATCCAAAAACAATTTCACAACAAGATTGACCAAGACAATATACACCAAAGAAAAACATATATAAAGAGGCAAATTCAACCACATACCACGAGATATTCCAGAAAGCGATAAGCAAAACTCACCAAACATCAGAGAAAGTTAGGCCGAACCCAGAAAAACAGTTTGATCCACGATCGTTGTGTTTGAGATTAACTTTGCATAGGATCGAAGCTCTGATACCATGTTAGGATTGGTATATCAATCAAGAAATCAAGAAACAAGGAAAATGGAGAAGAAGAGAAGAACTTGCATTGTTTAGCAAAATGTAATGTGGGAGCTTGAAGTTTAGGTTACAAGAAGAGAGGCTTATATAGCCAAGTGTACAAAGACCAAAATGTTCTTAAGGCTGAAACTGAATATCTAATATAATAATATATATGCTAACATGTTAATCTTAGACACATCCACAAATGAATGAGTTTCAAGCTGCTATTCATGAACGTTTATTAGCAGAAAAATATAAGACTTTGGAGCAGAAAATCAAGGAGAAATTCTTGGGCTGAATAAGGAGTTAATCAGGGTTGAAACTGAGTGTTAACCTTGGTGATTTGAGCTGCACTTTCAAGTCGTTTTTTAACAGGAAATCTGGGCTACTTTGGAACAACTTTAAGGCTGTTTTCGAACGCATTTGATTGAAGCTTTTGAAGCACTTTTGGGGCTGATTGAGCTGCATTAAGGGTGTCACAACATGGGTGTTACTATGAAACTGTGAGGGTGTTACTCCAAAACAGTAAAGGTGTTATTGGAAACGCTATGAGGGTGTTACTGCAAACACTGTGATAATGTTACTGCAAACATTGTGACGGTCGTAGTTGATGCAAATGTCTTTTCGGATTTCAAAAATTAAGTCGAAAATATGAATTATGATGAAAGAATTTCAAAGTTCGAAAGTGTAGATTAAAAGTTATGTTTGCTTAAAAAATTGATAGGAGAGAAAACTAATATTCAGTTTTTTTTTTTTCCGACTAAATGTGTTTCTACGCCTATAATACAACCCGCTTTTTATTTTATTTTAATCTAAATATATTTTTATCCAACGAATTTCATTATGTAATTTTTGTAGAAAATTTTCAAATTTTATATTCTATTTCTTTATTTTCTAATAAAAAAATTGGATTTTTGGCTACCGTACCAATTTGCAATCCCTACCTCTCAATATCCTTTCACCATCATACCAAAAGAGCAGGTATCCCTCACCAGAAGTGACATAATGGCGACGCAGGAAAACACAAAAAGAAATTGGAAAACACGTGCATTGTTTCCCTACTTACTTTTACTAGCTGTTGCGTGAAACCATCATATTGTCCTTTATATTACTCTATTTTTTTTAGGTTGTCTATAATCTTTCTAATTTATTTGTTACCATAAATTATTATCGAAAATATCTGTAAAGTACAAGAAATAGTAACGATAGAGAGGTACAATTATCGTGCTACTACGAATTTATTCACTATAGCTTAATTCGAAACAAACTATGGTTAAAAAAAAGGGCACCACTTTAACACCTCCAATGCTTTGCTTTCTCAAAGCCATTGTTAAAAGTCTCATAATCTTCAATGGTCTGATCAATTTCATCTTGAGTATTCATCACAAATGGCCCCAACTGTGCCACCGGTTCGCCTAACGGCTCGCCTGCGACCAAAATGAACCTCAACGGCTTTGAAGAGACATTGTTGTTGTTACAGACTTGAATCCCATCTCCTGATAATCCAAAAAGAAGAACGTGGTGTGCTGTTACAGGTGGAGATCTTGATGATCCACTACTACTACTAAACACACCTTCCCCTTCCAATATGTACACAAATGCATTCCATGTCGACGGGATTGGTTGTTCAATGTGGGCCCCTGGATTCACAGTGAAATCCAAATACATTGTGGGTGTCTTTGTATACACTGGTGATTTCACTCCCATGGCCTCCCCTGCTATCACTTTCACTTTCACTCCGTCTTTTGTTGCCTCTGCTATGTCCTTACTTGTCATTTCTTGATATCTTGGCTCCATCATTTTGTGTTGGGATGAGAGATTAATCCATAGCTGTAAACCCCTTTGAGTGCCCTCTGAAGCAGGCATTTCTGAATGAACAATTCCCCTTCCTGCAGTCATCCATTGTAGGTCCCCTGCTTCTATTGTACCTTTGTGTCCCTCAAAATCTTCATGTGTTACTGCTCCCTGAGGTCAAACATGTCCATTCACATCATACTGTGTATATATACATAAAGCAATCTGTTTTTAACTCTAGTTGACCACCACAGCAATAAGAACAATTGTTGCTGCTGCTGTCAGCATTACCTAAAATAATACTAATTGTTGCTGTCTGTTGCTTTATGCTTTACAGTTTAATCTAACATGTAAATATATATATATATTTTTTTAAAAATTCTTAATACCAAAATATTTTGATACTTTTTACAATTCTCCATCTATACATTAATACTGATTAATCAGAGAAGCTGTACCTGCAACATGTATGTGACTGTTTCAAATCCTGAAAGAAAGACAAAATGAAAGATCATTACAAAGAAGCAAAGACTTGATATATATATATATATATATATATGTTGTAAAATCAAACCTCTGTGAGGATGGTCAGGAAATCCAGCAGGAGCAGTGACTGCATTAATACAAAAAAAGAAATCCAAAATCAAAATCATCTCATGAGGAGAGAAGACCATGCATAATTAAAGCAGAGAAAAAAAAAAAAACCCACTTGAGAATTCATCTAAAATAAGGAATGGATCAAAGTATCTCAGCTCAAACCTGAAGAACAAGAAGAAGAAGAACCATTTATATACAATCAAATCATATATATATATATATATATTAGCAAAATCCCAAATATATAACTTAAATGATTAGTATTTACCTTCCAATACTTCTTCTAACAATGGCTCCAACACCTTCATGTTGAGGCCTTGCAAGAAACTTTTTGGTCACTGGGCGAGGATCTCTGACCATGTTATTGCCTGACTGCATTTCCATCTTGGTCAATGTATTCAAAGCTATATAAATATATATATATATATATATATATATGCTAAAAAAAAGGGTTGGAGATTTTTTTTTGGGGGTTGTGGGGACCTTGATATTTTGCTTTAGCAGATTGGAAATAAATAGGATTTGAGCTTGTATTTATAGATGAACAAGAACACAGGAAAAATGATCTGAGGTGAATTGGTGCAGGGGAAATCATCCGTTGAATTCTGGTGTTTTATACACGTATTTTTATATTTTATATATTATAAACATTCAATTCATAGAAGAAGAAAAGACTAATCCAATGAATTAAAATAGATGACATGACATGACATCCTAATCCTGTAATATGGTAAAAAAAAAATATATATATATATATATATATATAATAATTTTAAACATTGATTTAAATCCAAGATTTGGTGAAATAATCATATTTTCAGTTGCAGTTCGAAGACACAAGGGGGCAAAACCAAAGAGTGGACCCCATATTTGGGTTTCCATGGAATTTTATATATGCTTTATAAAAGGGAAATGGCTGGCAAATATCCACCCATTTTTTAAGCTCGCGTCACCATAGCGTTATGATGATGTCTTGATTAGTTTTGCCAGAAATATTTCACTCAATTAAAATAAGGGTATGTATCAAAATCTCAAACCACAAATTTTATAATACAATTGTGATAGAAAAGTTATATCAAATAATTTATATTACGACCTTTTATTTCTAATGTCATATACACAATATAAAGCTCAAAATATATATCATTTGATGTAACATTTCTCCAATCATTGCATCTTAAAATCTCTCCAAACCATTAAGAGCACCTGTATTTTTTTTTTAGTTTATTTTTCTAAATACTATCTTTCATTAAAAGTTAAGAGTGGAAATCCACAACTTACAAATGAGTGAAATAACATAAACTAATATAGCTAATCAAAGTTCCATGCTAGTATAAGATTTCGAACTCGAGCCTCGGACTTGGAAATTAACACATAGAGGGAGGGTGTGCTGCTTGGACTCCATGATGAATCTTATTTCTCCCGTGCCAGATACTATAAATCATATCTTTGAATTGGTAAGCTCACTTACCGTGTCTCCCTTGATCAATTAAATATTTTCGAATCCACACTTGAGAAGTTTCCTACGCAAAGAATTCTCTACATTTTTTACGAGGAACTAGATTCTTCCAAAGAAACTTCAAAGTTTTGCAATCCTTGAGGGCATGGAGGCAGGTTTCCTCATCTGAATTACACAACTTGCAACATGCTGAAGGAGATATATGTCGTCTAGTGAGAAAAGACATGGTAGACAAAGCATTATGGGCAGCTTGCCAAACAATAAAGTTAAGTCGAGTACGTCCCTTAAGTTGCCAGATTTCTTCCCAAAAATGATCACCATCCACATGGGTCTCTCTGCAAAGATAAGCGTACTCCTGCCGCAGAATATTTTTTACTACTCGCATGCTTCCAAATAATGGTATCATCAAGAACATCAAAACCATCTTTCAAAGTTGCTGCCGCAATAATGCAAATGCTTTTCCACACCGGGGAGCTAGTCGCTTTGAGTTTCTCAAAAGGACTTCCATAATTTTGGACCAAAATCTTCACCCACATAGAATGATCATCCACAAGCATCAACCAAACCAATTTTCCTAGGAGTGCAAGGTTCATGTTCTGAAGGTTTTTGAATCCCAAACCTCCACATTCCTTAGGTTGACAAAGATTATTCCATAACATGGTGTACATTTCACGCTCCCCAACCTCTTCACCCCAAAAAACCTTCTACAATTTTTCTCTATCTCATCAAGGCAACTTTGGGGCAATTTCAAAGATTGCATTGCATAAAAAGGATAAGCTAAAGTGTTTTTAATCAGAATCATCCTACCTGCACGTGAGAAGCATTTGGTCTCCTAATTTGAAAGTTTTTTCGCATCTTGTCCACAATAAATTTGAATTTGTCTCTAGTGACCCGGGAATGAAGCAGCAGTATAGCAAGATACTACCCCAAATTGTCGGTATAATGCATATCAAGTTCATGTTGGATCAAGGTTCTCAGCAGAAGGGGAGTGTTTTAGGAAGTATGGAATCTCGATTTACTCGTACTCAGTTTTTGGCCAGTGTAGCCATAAAAATCATCCAATGCTTGCTTTATGATGGTTGCCTCTTCCACAGAAGCTGTCCCAAAGAGAACCAAATCATCCGCAAAACACATGAGAAAGAGGTGGGAATACTTACTTTCACAGGTTTCCAAGCCCCGTCTTTAAGAGCCTTGTCAATCTGCTGACTTAAGCACTCCATAAAGAGATCAAATAGATACGGCGCCAACGGGAGCCCTTGTCTAAGACCCCCTGTCGGAGCACCTATATTTTATTTACGCAATGAACACATGACAATAAAACAAGATAAATTTATAGAAATAAGTACATAAATAGTCTATATTCCATAAATATAAATATTAAGATAAAAAATATTGTCACAACAAGATTTCCACACTTCGTATAAATTTATCTCTTTTTTCTTCAAAAATTTGATCTTTCATGTATATTCGATGTCGCTTAAAAGAAGAAGATAAATTTGATTGCATTAAGCATGGTGTCTTAAAAAATATCCAACGTCACATGATTATTTCTATTTTTTTCAACGATAAAGATTAAAAAACCGGATAGCCATTCTAAAATTAATATGTCAAAACAAGATAAATTTATAGTCTTCAAAAAAGAAGAAGATAAATTTATTGAAATAAACACGTAATTAGTCTATATATTTCGTATATTCCGTTAAAAAAAAGGAAAGAAAAGCACATAAGTACTTAAGTAGTCTATATTCCATAAAAAATAATATGTCAACGAATCTCGATCTATTTAAAGGAAAATGCTATGTCCACTACACAAAAGTGTAGTGGATGATGTTGTGGATGATCCTGTCCACAGATTGGAGAGAGAAATATTTTTTTTTATGGGTCCTGACTAAATGTGTGGTGTGGATGATGATGTTGTCAGAGTAATTTGTAGACCACCGCATTATTTAAATATATAGAAGGCATTAACTGAAAGCAAAAAAAAATAAAAGGCATTAACTTCAAATTTTATATTAATTTTATTGCATAAAATGTATATTGTCTATGCAATTTATATACTATAGAGGTTCAAATTCATTACATTTGTGCTTCAAAAATAAAAAAATTCATTACATTTGTGAACCATATACACAGCATGTTGCATGCGTACTTAATTCTTTGGAGATGTGGAATAATGACGTTAGTATAATCCGGAAATTATACGTACCGTTTAAATTGGATCTCAAGCGAGTCAAATTGGTTAATAAACCAACATAATGCATCCCATACTTGGGGCCATTGGTCTGAAAGATCCAATCAGGAACAAGCCGGCTTTATTCAGGTTGTCATCGGAATTCAACCGACCTCATCTCAGCAAAAGTTAGCCGACCAAGCCATTTAGATCGCTCCGAAGCAGAATAGGTCGTCTCCGACCTCCAAAGGCGGTTATATCGCATTAATGGACAAGATCCCACGATTGATCTCCATTAAATGCCACAATCATGATTAATTACATCCATGATTTTATCCTAATTGAGCCATGATTGCCCCCACGATCGGCATCACACTTGTCCTCAATTAGAGACCCTACAATCAAGGATTATTGCATTAACTCCCTCACACAGACGTCTATATTAACGATCGACATCACACTTGTCCTCAATTACAGACCCTACAAGTCAAGGATAATAATTAACTCCCTCACACAGGACGTTTATATAAAGCACCATTGTACTCAGCTTCATAACTAAGTTATTGACTTGATCTCATATATTTTGGATACGTGGCAGTCTCTAAAACATATCCATAAACCATCCACAAATTCTTCAGTTTCTGTAGTTGGATTTCTCCTGAGAGGATCCAATTAGCCACAAAGTAACCCGACGATTTTCGAACGATCTCACTATAAAGTCATTCAAAACTTGATCGAAAAACCAGCGTTTACATCGTCAATCGGCGCTAGAATGAGGACCCTGCAAAAATTCTTGTAGTAAACAACCCTGGATTTAATCATGACAATAATCAAAACAAGCAAGACTAACAGAACTGCCATGAATAACCCGGCAGGAAAGCAAAAGGTTATTGATCCCCTGGAGGATAACAACGCTGTAAGAACTCACGAAAGTGAGGAGGAAAACGATGTACATAGAGAATATATGGTCTTGGTACAAGGTGCCACATAGGCATCTAATCTGGGCCGGACAGAGGTGCCACATGAGCAACTAATTTGGGACAGACAATCAATCCCTTCGCAGAGGATGCTGCAAGAACGTCCAATCTTGGCCAAGCTGCGGCTCATGCTACTGCTCAGGCCATGCTAGAGATCGCCAAACAGTTGATGGGGAATGACCCTAGCCCTGTTTGTTCATTTGTGAAAGCGAATCTTAAAATGTGACGTTTTTCTATTCTCTCCATAAAAAGTATTCCAAATCGATTTAATGTGTTTTTTCTCACCTTTGGCAAAATCATAACCTTAATCAATTTGGTGACGGTAGAGGTAAATATTTTGACCTTCTTTTTGTTATTAAACAATCAAAGAAATTAAAGTATGTTTTTCCTATTGTATCAATCATATATGTAAAAAACTCTTTTTTTTTGGGTTGGGGGAGGGGGTGGGGGGGAAGGGGGTGGGGGGAGGGGTTGGTGGAGGAGAAAAAACAATACCTTGGAAAACATTGGAGCAATGCAAGCCAAAGAATGATGGTGGGTTGGTTTTTAAAGACTTTGGAACATTGTATGATATAACAATCGTGTCCATAACCTTATTTATGTCAAATCTTTGATTTACCCGGGTGGGATTAGATCAGAAGCATACATGGATTTGAAAGATCATTTTATTGCGCAGTAGAAATCGGTATTGGTTTTCCAAATCAACACATCAAACCGTAATAGTTTTCGCTTGTGAAAACATAGTCGGAGACAACTTGTGTCATGTATATATACTACATCCGGTCTAAAATATAAGCTATCGTAGAATTTTCACATTGTTTAAGAAAGTAGTTAAATATAATTAATGTATGGATAAAATATCTAATACACCACTTGATTATCATAAATGCAATAATTGTGGTGTTAATAAAAGTACTTGGATTGATATAAATTAGGGGTAAGATAAGGAAAAATGATCATTAATGCTCTATTGGTATTGTGAATGACTTATGAGACTAAAGTAAAAAAGTTTAGGATGAAACATATTTTGAATGGAGAGAGTATATATATATATATATATATATATATATATATATATATATATATATATATATATATATATATATATATTGTAATTTTCAATATGGTTTTTTAAAATAATTAAAAACTACAAATTATATATCTACACGTTTTAAGAGTTAATACCAAATAAAATATTCACAATTCAGCCCAGATTGAATAAACACTTTTATTTGGATTTTGTATTAAAAAAAAGTGAAAGTCAACCATGCTATCATCATTTACTATGTGTTTTTACCCCGGTTATACCTCGTTATATGCGTTTTCGGAGACATTTGGTTGTATTTCAATGAATTTTACATCTTTATTATCATTTCGAGACCTATGACATAAAGTCCGAAAATCTTGTCGTTTTTTGGTGTTTGATGCATTATCAGTCACCCTAATATCCTGTAGGAACTACATGTGGTATTTTTAGTGTTTTTGTGTATGGACTAGGTGTTCGGGATGACCGGAAGGCAACATACAGAATTGAAGCATGTGCTCGGAGCTTAGAAGTTCAAACGGATCAAAATTCTCTAGTGTTTTCACCCTACATTCACTTCATATGCATTTTGATCCAACTTGGAGGAAATTTACGGGCAGGACATCTTCATGAAATTTGTATACAATAGAAGTAGATTTCCAACGCATTTTAAATCACTCAAATAGAAGATCTACACAGAAAGTTATTGTTGAATTACTGAAGATGTGTCACTGTCCAAGCTCTCAGTACTGCTAGGCATGTGTTTGACCTGAAAAACTCAAATTTTCACCCTCTTGCACCCCTCCACTATAAATACCCATATTTGGAAATTAGGCCATGATCTTCATTGTATTTTCAGCTCATTTTATGCGTTTTCCCGCTTTTTCTTAGATTAGATTAGTTTTGTAATTAAATATATTAGCTTTGGATACAGTATAGATTGTTGCAATCCGAAGGTTCGTGATTCTAGGCTATCGTTATTTCAGATTGGATTTCGTTATTCTTCTGGTGTTCTTCATTTATTTCTTTCGTTAATCTCGATTTTCTTGCTTTCAATCTTGATGCATGTTACTTTTCATGTTGATTTTTTGTATTTTGTTTAGTATAATGAGTAGCTAATCCGTTTTTAGTCGAGTTATGTGAAGATCCATGAAATCAAACCCTACATCGTTGATGGAACTGTCATATTGTTTTGAATGTTAGATTCTTGGAATGTTGATGTTCTAATGACTTTTGTTGAATCGATCACTCAATAATCGTATTTCACACGTCTTTATATATGTATTTTGCGAGAGGGTGTGGGAACCGGGGTTTTGGAATCACCTTGTAAAACCGATTGAGTTATTCATATTAGGTTTCGCGTGTGAGTTTTATCAACATAAGTTGGGCATCTCAAAGTGAGAAGACCGTGTTAGGTCAATTAAATCATTATATGCGGACTGTTGACTTTGACATAGGGTGCTAGATTACTAAATAGTGTCTAGTCGCCAGAATAAGGAAACGACACCCTTCAACCAAGGTAGGAAAATTATAGTAGATCGTAATCACTTCTGGAAATGAATTAGGGCTAGAAAGTAGTTGGTCAGATCATAGCTCGGTTATCTCTCTTTTTATAGTTTAAACTCTTGTTTGTGCATATAGTCGTTGTAGAACCGGTGATCTGACAAGACACCACGCTCAGTTGTTGTGTCGTCCTAATCTAGGAATGATACTGGCTTTGATAATTGACCGGATTCGTCGTGGGATACAACCTTGCTTGCCATTTATAGTACAACCGACTCAGTACCCTGCCGGCTAGAGTTGGCTATACTGTAAAACAGCCATGAAATTACCATAAATAAATATATGATGATTCAAAACTAAATTATTTATTAAAAATAATAACCTACAATTTCCCACTGTGGTAACATACATTTAAGATTATACATGATCGCCTTAAGAGCTGAAGCAAAACCATAATCTTCACAAGTGTTTCAACAATCTCGTCAATGAGCTAAATCAACACAATATGTTATGTTATAGCAGGATAGGGAATCTAGATGCAAGATAGATAATTAACAGATGCAATCTAACAGTAAACAATCACACAGAGAAAACAGAAACAAGAAGAACACAGGATTTAACATGGTTTCCGGCGTTGTGCCGACTACACCACGGACAGAAAAGAGATATTTTATTATGCACTGAATTTCAGACGGATTACACACACATTACAATAACCTATACAGTTGGTATTTATAGGCACAGATCCCTAAACCCTAACTGCCAAGAATCTTTGTCAGATTTCCATAAACACCCCAAATGTTGTGTCACTCTGCTGACATAACTCAGCTGATCATTGCCCCGATGTAGAACTCAGCTGTAACCAAAACACTCTGCTGATCCTCAGCAGACTATCCTTCAAAGAGTGTCTTTGATGAGATGCTAACACTGTAAGAAAAGCTCGGCCAGACTTCCCGGTGACTTTCACAGACTTGGATACACTTATCAGCTGGCCAGCACTCAGCTGATTACCAGATTAGTTCCACTAGATGTAGAGTTTAAGTCACTCTGCTGACAAATCTCCACCTTGACTTGAACTCTCATTCACAGTCAACCAGATTGCATAAACAGATGTACTTGTACCAGATGCATTCGTCAATGCCAGATGTACTATACCAGATTGCTCCATAGAATCCACTCAGCTGACCTGCCTCAACTAAGCTTCCAGATTTTCAGATTATAAGCTTTGAATATTCAATAAGTCCAGACACAACTGAAACTTCCTCTGCTGAACTGGTTTAGTGAACATATCAGTAGGGTTCTTCTTGGTGCTGATCTTTTTCACAACAACCCTCTTCTCATTTCTTAGAAAATGATACCTCACATCAATATGCTTGGTTCTCTCATGATGAACCTGATCCTTAGCTAGACAAATTGCACTCAAACTGTCACAATAAATCTCTACCTGATCCTGATGTAGCCCCAAATCACTGACTAGTCCCTTCAACCAGATACCCTCATTGGCTGCTTCAGTAAGAGCCATAAATTCTGCCTCAATAGTTGATAAAGCCACTGTTGTTTGAAGAGTTGCTTTCCAGCTGACAACTGATTTCCCTAATGTGAAAACATAACCAGTCGTTGATTTCCTACTCTCCACATCACCTGCATAATCAGCATCACAGTACCTTGTGATCAGACCTTGAGTATCACCTCCATAAATAAGACCAAAATCAGCTGTACCCCTAAGGTACCTGAACATTCTTTTCACAGCTTTCCAGTGTTCCTTTCCATGTTGAGCCATGAACCTGCTGACAACACTGACTGCCTGAGCCAGATCAGGCCTAGTGCACACCATGGCATACATCAGACTACCAACTGCACTAGCATAGGGAACTTTTGACATATACTCCTTCTCCTCTGCTGATTGTGAAGCATAAACAGACAAATGAATATTATATGCCATAGGAGTATCTATTGGTTTTGCAGCAGACACGCCAAATCTGGCCAATATCTTATGTATGTAACCGTGTTGAAACAAGAACAACTTCTTTTGACTCATATCTCTCGAGATCTCTATTCTCAAAAAAATCTTTTTGGCTGCACCTAAATATTTCATTTCAAATTCAGCACTGAGAAGGTTCTTCAGATTTTGAATATCAGACTTTTTTTCAGTAGCTATTAACATATCATCCATACACAGGACAAGATAGCTATGTTATCCATCTCTCAGCTGACTGTGATACACACAACAGTCAAATGGACACCTGTTATAACCCAGCTGGATCATGTAACTGTCAAACCTTTTATACCACTGCCTAGGAGCTTGCTTCAGTCCATACAAAGACTTCTTCAACTTGCACACAAAATCTTCCTTGCCAGGAAATTGAATTCCCTCTGGTTGAGTCATGTATATCTCCTTATCTACCTCACCATGTAGAAAGGCTATCTTGACATCTAACTGCTCAAGTTCAAGATCCTGTTGTGCCACCATTGCTAGTAACACTCTGATTGAAGTGTGTCTGACAACTGGTGAGAATATCTCATCAAAGTCTACCCCTTCTTTCTGACTGAACCCTCTTGCAACCAAACGTGCCTTATACTTGACCCCTTCTGCCTCAGTCATTCCTTCCTTCTATTTGAAGATCCACTTGCAAGTAACCACTCTCCTATCAGTTGGATGTTTAACTAGATCCTAAGTCTGATTCTTCAATAATGACTTCATTTCTCCCATGGCAGCATGCCATTGAGATGCTTCAGAACATGTCACTGCTTCCCTATAAGTAGAAGGTTCAAAACCATCCACTTCTTCTGCAACTTGAAGTGCATATCCAACCATATCATCAAAACCATACCTCCTATGAAGTATCCCAACATTTGATCTTCTAGCTCTACCGACAGCTATACTCTGATGACCAATGTTCCCTGTTTGATGCTCTGCTGATCCTTGTTCAGTAGATTGCTTGGATCAGACTCTGGTTCAGAAACCAGATCAGATGAGTGCCGACTTGGATCAGCTGATTGTTGCATAGCAGCTGACTCCACTTGAAGCTCCACCTGTTTCTCATCCCTCTCAGATTAAGCACTGGTTTTAAATTCAGCAGACCTCCCCACTGATGAGTTTATCATAGAATTTTCATCGAAGATCACATCTCTACTGAGTATGACCCTGGACTCTGCTGATGACCAAATTCTGTAACCCTTAACTCCATCACCATACCCCACAAACACTCCCTTCTTGGCCCTTGGTTCCAGCTTCCCTTCATTCACATGATAGTAAACTGTGCTCCCAAAAACCCTTAGAACTGAGTAGTCAGCAGGCTTGCCTGACCACATCTCAAATGATGTCTTGAGATTGATCCCTATGTGAGGACTCCTGTTGAATAAGTAGCATGTTGTGGGTACAGCCTCTGCCCAAAATCTCCTTGATAAACCAGCATTAGAAAGCATCCATCTTGCCCTCTCCAGAAGAGTTTGATTCATCCTTTCAGCTACACCATTCTGTTGAGGTGTATTCCTGACTGTACAATGTTTGGAAATACCCTCATCATTGCATAATGTATCAAACTCTGACCATCAGAATTCCAGACCATTATCTGTTCTGAGCCTTTTGATTTTCTTGCCTGTCTGATTTTCCACTAGAGCCTTCCACTGCTTGAAACTATTGAATGCCTCACTGTTGTGTTTCATCATCACCACCCAAGTCATTCTTGAATAGTCATCTATGAATGACACAAAATATCTGTGACCATCCAATGAATTCCACCTCTGATGGATCCCAGCAATCAGAATGGATATAATCAAGTGATGCTTTTTTTACTGTGTATGCCTGCTGAGAACTTTCTTCTATGTAGCTTCCCAAACACATAGTGCTCACAAAAGTCCAGATTCTTGACCTTATATCCCCTCAAGAAAACTTGCCGAAGAAAGGACTTGCATTCATCTTTCACCTATGTGACCTAGTCTCATGTGCCACAGCTGAGTCTGCCGTGACTGGTGCACTGTTGAGGATGCTACAGCAGTAGAGCCAGATACAATAGAGCCTTGTAATATATACAAGGTTCCCTTCTTGATAGCTTTGAGGACCACAACTGAATCCTTGTAGACATTCAGCTTTCCACCTTCTCCATTGAAATTGAACCCCTAGTTGTCCAGTAGACTAAGAGATACAAAATTCTTGGTCATCTGTGAAACATGTCTAACATCTTTCAGTATGCATAATCTACCATCCTCTGTCCTCATCTTGACTGAGCCAATTCTCACTATCTTACAGACCTTGCTGTTTTCCATACAGATATGACCACCATCTATCTGCTCATAAGTAAAAAACCACTCCATGTGTGGACAAATATGATAGGATGCTCCAGAATCTAAGATCCAAACATCAGCATGATGTGTTGAATCCCCAACCACTAGAACCAGATCCTCATCAGATTGCTCAGTGACCCACAATTTCTTTGTGCTGCACTAACTCTCTCGCCGCTTTTCTTCTTTGGACAATCGGACTTCCAATGCCCCTGCTCTTTACAATAATTATAGACATCTGTGGCTTTAGGACCTTTGGAACTACCCTTCTTGGATTTCTTTTTCCTAGTCTACTGTCCATATCCTTTCCCGCTGCTGCTAACTACTAGTCCAACAACCTGATTGTCTGTCCCTGCTGCCTTGTGTCTAGCTCCTTGGCATGTAAGGCTGCCCTTACATCCTCTAAAGCCACTGTATCTTTCCCAACTATGAAGGACTGCACAAAGTTTTCATATGAACTTGGTAATGACACAAACATGATTAAGGCTGCATCTTCATCTTCAATTTTAACATCAATATTCCTGAGATCAAGTAATATTATGTTCAGCTGATCCAGATGTTCCCTCAGCAGACCTCCTTCATGCATCCTTAGACTAAACAGTCTCTGCTTCAACAACAACTTGTTGGTTAATGACTTAGTCATATACAGGCTTTCAAGCTTTGCCCACAACTTGGCGGCAAATGTCTTCCTCAAAGAACCGGTGATAACATCATCAGATAAGCACAACATGATGGTTGAATGTGCTTTCTCTTCCAGACTGGCAGAATCTGCTGAACTGGCATCTCCTTTACCGGATAAAGGAGTCCATAACCCTTGTTGTTTCAACACGGCCCGTATCTTGATTTGCCACAGACTAAAAGTGTTTCTTCCTAAATTTGTCGATTTTTACATTAATTGCAGACATCATTCTTGCCAAAGATCACAACTTTTATCACAGAGTCTTAGCACATGTGAAGGTCTTGGTAAAGATAAAGGTCGTCCGTTCGTACAGATGATTCCCAGAACCTACGCTCTGATACCAATTTGTTATAACAAGATAAGGAATCCAGATGTAAGATAGATAATTAACAGATGCAATCTAATAGTAACAATCACACAGAGAAAACAAAAACAAGAAGAACACATGATTTAACGTAGTTTCCGGCGTTGTGCCGACTACTCCACGGATAGAAAAAAGATATTTTATTATGCACTGAATTTCAGACGGATTACACACACATTACAATGACCTATACAGTTGGTATTTATAGGCACAGATCCCTAAACCCTAACCGCCAAGAATCTTTATCGGATTGCCATAAACACCCCAGATGTTGAGTCACTCTGCTGACACAACTCAGCTAATCATTGCCCTGATGTAGAACTCATCTATAACCAAAACACTCACGATCCTCAAGATACTATCTCTCAAATAGATGTCTTTTCAATCAGATCGAAACCGTAAGAAAGCTCAGTAGACTTCTCAGCTGACATTCACAGACTTGGATACACTTATCAGCTGGCCATCACTCAGCTGATTACCATATTAGTTCCACCAGATGTCGAGTTTAAGTCACTTTGCTGACATGTTATATACAAAACCGAGACCGTACTTAAAAAAATTGTGCAAATTGCAATCTACATTTAAAGAAAATTTATTGTGAACACAATTGTAAGATAGACAAAATGTTATAATATGAGTAGGTTGCATCACAAAGCATGAATTTATTATTACCAAATCAATTGCATTGCAATATTATTTATATCACAACATACATCAGTCATCGCAACTTTGTTGTTCATTAGGAAAGTTGTGGGTGTTAGTGTAATGCTCCGCTTCCAGATACCGTGTCTTTATACGAAAATGGAACGTTTAGCATATGACTTTTAGAGAAAACCCTAAAACTCACTGATGCGAATCAACTTTATGACATTTTCTATATCAATTTACCCCCGAAATTGGACTTAAACATGATTAATTAGTGATAAACTATACGTAAAAGTGCTTAATTTGATTGGAAGTTGCGTATGAGCTTTTATTGTGATTATTTCGTATTTTTATCTTATTTCTATATCGAATTATATTACTACACATTTTATGGTTCTTTGTAGGAATAATCTGAGCCGAAGAGGATTTGAGCCGAAACATGTAGAAAAATCGAGATCGAACCGAAGGAGAACCAAGTCGAGCTGTTAGACAAGTCCGAGATCAGTCCTGGACAAGCCCAGACATGTCCAAGACAAGGCCCAGACATGTCCAGGACAAGCCCAGACATGTCCAGGACAAGCCCAGACATGCCCAGGACAAGCCCAGGGAAATCCTAGGACGCTGAACCGAGAATAATGCTCGATAAAGCAACCCAGGTGCCCAAGGAATGCTCAGGATCAGTCAGGACACGTTCTAGACAAGCCCACAGGACAACCATCAAACTGAACCAAAGAATATGCTCGGTAAAGCGACCTATATGTCTTGGACATGCCCAGGACAAGCCCAAGACGTGTTGGGACATGTCCAGGATCAGCCCAGACGTTGAACCGAGGGACATTGTCGGTTAAGCGAGCCGACTTAACCCTAAAACTTACAGATTTACCCTTTTTAGCCCTAGGTCGGTTTATTTACTATAAATAAGATGTAATACATCAGAATACTGACGATTTTCAGAGCAGACAATTTACTTAAAGTATTATCAATATAAGTTATTGTTTTCTTCATTATTTGAGAGTAGTTTAGCTTTTGCATGTTTGTTCAATTGGTGATTTATCGCGGAGGAAGTAGCTAGAAGATTTGTTTCGTGCTTTTAGGTAATCATGTTGACTTTTTCTTCTATGTTTTATGAATTCGTGATGATTATCGTTGTTACAAGCATGTTAGGTTAAATTATTTGTAGATCGAATTGAACGATGTTAATTTGCACCTAATCGTGATTTATATTGATTCATACACGAGAAATGCCCGGTCTCGGGGAAAAGACTTTGTTTTGGAAGAGTACCCAACGGTCTATATTGGAGAAAAGCCTTAACGATTTAGTTTCCCCGATACGAATTGTTTTGATTATTTCTATTGTTTCGTTTTAACTTACATGTTTAGAACTTGATCAACTCTTTGCATGTTTTCGTAAATTATTCTTGAAGGAACTAAGGTTGAAAAGAGTAATTGGACAAGAAACAATTAGATCGTTATTAGTTAACTAGCCCGTGCACGGTAGTTACGTAGCGAGGTTTACGATAATTATTATCGGTATTTTCTAGTTCTTAATTCGTGTTTAGTTAATATTGTTCTAGCCCGCGCACGGTAGACGTTTAGCTATTCATAGGGTTCTAGAGTCCCCGCATGATCTATGAACTACTTTAGGAAAATACACCAATAATTGATTCGATTCTTGGAACTTTAATGACAAAAGTGTATGAATCAATATACGAAACGATTAGGGAATAATTAACTAGTTCGGTTCGATCTACTTTCTTAAACGTGGTTAAAACTCGTCTTGATTTGATAAACCGTTCTTTTTACCTAATTTTCCGTGTTTATTTTGGTCAAAGACCACAAACCACCCGTAACCTTGAATTTTATAACTAAGTTTGCATAATTATCGAACAAGTCCCTGTGGGATCGACCTTGCTCACGAACTGAGCTATACTACAGTTGACCTAGTCCGCTTGCTAGTGTAGTTGTGATTTTCGCGAACAAGTTTTTGGCGCCGTTGGAAACAAAGTCTTAGTTACAAAATTCGGGTTATAGTCTTTTTCGTTAATCCCCCATTCTATTTTTTGTTTCCTTTAGTTTAGTTATAAAATTAGAAAAAAAAAACGTAAAAATAAATAAGTAAATAAATACCGCCCAAAGCCATACGTAGTTGTGAAGGTAAATCTTTCGGGAACCGTGGGAGTGAACCATCCGGGTAAGGATAAGACCTTGAGGGTCAAAAGCCATCGGTTGAAGCATTATGCGGATGTTAACTCTGACAGAGCGAAGGAGGTCCTTTATTTCGATAATTTGGCTTAGATATGAGTGGACATACGGTCGAGCTGACGACCTTAAACTCAGAACTACTTAAATTTTTTTTTTGTAGTTAGATCGAGTAAACGAGTCTAGGATTATTCTTTTTTTTGGATTGAGTCACGATTATTTTATTGTGTAGATGTTTTTTATCGCCGTGTTCCAAAGGCTTTTGAGCAATGGATGTGCGAGTTTTTTTTACTCTATATGATAATTTGATCCTTTTTGAGTCATTCTGATTTTCTTTTCTTTTCTTTTTATTTGGAGTCCATATTTTTTATTTTTTATTTATCGAGTCGGGTTTGTCTGTCATCTTTTAGGGTGAATTGCAATGGAATTAGTATTGGCTTAATCTTGTTCGGTGCACTTTAATTTTTCTTTCGATATTTTCTTTTGTCGCCTTACTGCCGGTATTATGACATTGTTTTTCTAGTACGGGATTTCGGCCCCGTGTTGCACTAATCGTTTCTTGGAGTGTGTTAGACTTGGTTTATTGGCAGTTCTTGGCTCGTTTTGGATTTTTGACGGATCTCTTGGTTTAGTATTATTGTTTCACGCTCGGATTTGCTTCGTGTTCGGGTTTTTGCTCCACCACCTTTACCAAAGCTAAGTGTCTTGACTTTCAATTTATTTTTCCTTCACATTGAGGATATTATGTGTTCTTAAGTGGGGGGTAGGGTACACTTGCTTGGGTAAAGTCGTTATAATTTTATCACTTGATTTTTTTTTTGTGAATTCCGGTGCATGCATTATGTTGAAAGTGGAACCTCGACGCCTTTTACACCCGAGTTAGTACAAACAAAATGAAAGATCGATCATATCATGCGTTTTGATTCTTGAAGTAGCACTTTATTAAGCGTTTTTCGTGTCATGAAATCGATTAAGAACAAAAATGAAGCACGTATGACTTTGAATGTAGTTGTTTCATGAATAGATGAAGGATTATGCGAGTTTAGTGTCAACATACATGTCAATCTTTGACTCGTTTTATTCTCTTATTACTCGGTGAAAGGAAGTCGACGCATGGTTTGGCGTTGGTTAAGGGAAAAAAACGAGGATTCGAAAAACCAAAAAAAAACCAAAAAAATCAAAAATCAAAAAAAAAAAAAAGAGTTGTGTGACTTTTAGAGAAAACCCTAAAACTCACGCAAGCCTGACGCCATATCAAAATAATAAAGAAAAGGTACGTAAGAAAAAAGCATGCATAGACTCGGGAAACAAACCCTCTAGGTCTTCTATAAAACACCATCAACAAGAACACCACTGCTATGAAACTGATATCATAAATAACCGGGAATAAATGCTATTATTCATTACAATTCCACATGACCAAAAAAATGAGCTACTAGCTACTTGGCATTCATGGGAAACAACAACTAAAATGAAACTAATAAAACACAAAGAACTTCATGACTCCACTCCTAAGCTTGCTCTTCAAGCACATCATCAAACTCATCTTGAATATGCATATTTTCTTATTCCAAATAAAGAAGTAAGCTCATGTATAAGCATAGTAAGGAGAAAGCAGATAAAAAATAAAGATTCATGTTTGTCAAATACCAGGAGACATGAAATGAATCTACGTCATCCAGTTTAAAAAACAGTTAAAAGCATAGACATGAAGAGTACATAAAATTACTTTAAAAGCATAACTTGAACTATGCACGGAAATCATACCCTAATACCTACTTCATTTACCGTTACTTATATTACACGTATTTGTTAATTTTCTATATTAACCAACCTATCATGTTCATGTTCTTGTCTTATTATTCATATTCATCTTACTGTCCAGGGTACAACGCATGCTACCACCTAGAATGAGGGCATGTTGCAATTTAGGTATAATGACTAGCCAAACACCATGTGTGACAGATAAGACATGTTAGTGTAGTGCCCCAAACCAACCCGAGTCTTTCAGGATCTCAACTCGCCAAGGATTTCAGCTCGCCAAAGGCTCTCAGCTCGCCAAGGATCTCAGCTCACCAAAGACTCTCAGCTCGCTGGCCTGCCAGCTCACGCCGGCTGTCCAGCTCCTGTCCTCTATAAATAGCAGCATCACCTCTATTACAAAAGAGAAAGACTTCACTTCCAGAACTTCGTAAATTGGGCTTGATCCCTTACAAACTAAGGGTACATAGGCACCCACTTTGGCTCAGCTCATAATCATAAACACCCAACATTTTCTTCATCTATGTTCCTGAGCGCCGCCGCGCAACCACCGGAGATATCACCTAAATCAGCCAGATATCCACCTCCAAATCTACCCACTACTAGAATTTCCCGGATTTGTGACGAAAATTTGTCACGAAAATATTTCGTCACAAATTAGCGACATATTTGCTACTATTTCTTGACAAAATACAACTAAATTATTTTTACCACGAATCATGATGACATTGCGACAAAAATTGTACGTTGCAAACTTTTTGTCACTATTTCGTCACAAACATTCGCGCCAAATTTCAGCGCCATATTTTGTGATAAATCTATGATAAAGTATCTTCGTCGCAAAATTTATCGTAGCTAATTCGTCACTATTGAAAAATTTGGCCCACATCTATTTTCCCACTAATTAGTGACGAGAATTTTATGACACTAAAGTTGTGAAAATATTTTGTTGGTGATTTGTGACAATGTTTCAATGGTTTAGTGACAAATCACAAAAATAAATATTGTGCTAGAACTTGCGACCCCTTTGTGACAAAATATGTGTGTGACAAGAATTTGGTGACGAAAATGGATTTGTGATGAAAGTTTGTGACGTAAAAATTTGTGACGAAAATGGTTCGCCACAAATTTGTGATGAATATATTCGATCACTCATTTGTGTCAATGTTCCATGGTTGATGTAGTCTATTTAATGATAGAAGACATTAAATAAATGAAATATATAACACAATTTAAATTAGAAAAAACCCATTAATTAGACATAAAAATTGTTAAAAAGGTCAAAATTTATGTATTAATTGACATTTAGTCCAGTGGATTGAATATAATTTCAAAATGGATAAATTATCATTAAACTGGACGATTATGTCTTTCTCACGTTTTTAGTTTTTGCTTTTCTTTTAGTGAATTTGTTTGGTAGTAGATTTGTTTGATATTAAAAGTTATAGCATTACTAGAATTTCACGGATTTGTAATAAACTATACTTTGATTATCTAAAATGATATATAACTCAAAATTAGATGCATAACTTAATATAAGCATTTCATTCGTTATTAATTATGAAAATTTATATTTGCATATGATATATAAGACACTGGTGCACAAGGTGCATCGGTGTAGTGGTAAAGATATAACTCCTCGACATGAAGGCCATCAATTAAAAGCGCACTGAGTGCAAAAAAAAATATAAGACACTGGTTAAAGAGGTGACCCAATGATTGAATCAATGATCAGGTGACCCAATGAATTTGTCAATCCACGGGTGAAACGATCAGAACCACACAGTTTAAACACAAAATGAAAGTGTGTGGTGTGTGGTTTGCCACACGTACTATCCGCACGTAGGTACATACCTCACATAAACCTCCCGTCTTGTTCAACCGGCCTTTCAAACTGCTACACTGCGATTCGGGTAGGTATTAATCAAACGGGTAGGCTAAGATATCTACTCCATTATTTCAAAAATAAAACCCTCGTCGATCCCATCTCAGCCGCATTTCTCGTAGTTTTTCCCATTTCCAGCCAAATCTCTGGAAATCACCACAAAGATTTCACAATTTAATCACAGCCCTAAGAACAGCAATTTCATCGCCATCGATTTCACTCATCCTTTGCGATTTAACTAATTCACTGAAGACAGACCATGACTTCAAATCAATCGATAATAATTCAAGCTCCATGTTCTGTTTCCTGCTGGTGGTTGCGAAATTGCGAACCTCCAAGCAGCAATGGATGCATCATTTTAGGACCTAGACATAGCCGTTCCACAATCCCTTAACGGCGTTGCTCGTTCAATCCACGGCGACCCGATTCCTGTTGACATAAGCCGTGCAGGCCGAGCGGTTAGAGTTTAGCAGCTTTAACTTTTGGGGTACTAGGTTCCCTTTTGGTATTATTCCGTCTTGGTCTCCTTCCCCACAACGAGAATTGGGGTCGTTCACTCTTCATTCCTGCTTTGTCAAAGCTGCTTTCAATAACTGGTAATTAATAATAATGTTGTTTGCTGACTGAATGATTTTGTGTTTAAATTACATTTTCTGCTCTAATTCATCGTATTTGCCATTTTGTTTTTGGAAAAGGGGACAAAAAGAAATTATTTAGTTTCTATTCTATGTTCTGAAATAGTTAGCTTAATTACAAATGCTTGTTGAGATGAGTTGAGTGGTAAGGAGCTGAATGACACTTACCCTGTTTGGATAGAAGGAGATAGAGGAAAAAGAAAAGAAGGACTCTAATTGAAGGAAAACAGAGTAGAACAAATGGTCATGCAAAATATTCGCGCCGTTCGGATTAGCTTGGAAGGAAATGAAAGTACATGATAAAACGTTTAATTCAAAATGAACCGTTTCATTCAGTTTCTCATATGCTTTGGAAGGAAATGAGACAACTAAATTTAAATTCTTCCAAATCATTCCATTTCTTTTCTTCCAATCGAAATAGATGTAAGGAGAATTTTCCATTTGGGGTCTACCCAACTTGATTAGGTTACGATAGGAAATGAATGGTTAAGCTGATTGAAATTGTGAAGTTTCCATGTGGACAGTATCTTTTGTTGGGTTGTAGGCTTTGTTGGTTATGAAAGGAGGAGGCAGAAATTAGCTTATAAAAGTGTGGGGCATCTTTAGTTTCACCACACAAGATCTACCAGTACCGATTTTTGGTACCACATCACAATCGCTCTAAAATCGAATTTCTGCTGATCGATTACGTAAAGTCGATTCTCAGCTCTAGAATCAACTTTCCTCTGGTTAATTTTTTTCTTGTGTGGTGTGATAAGTAGAGATTTCGCAATCCGGCTCGATCAAATACAATTTATAAAACTCGAAACCATAGGCAAAACTCACTTTCTAACCGGCAGTGAACCGGGTCGATCGTAGGTAGTGCGTTCAGAGTCTGAGGTCGATCCCACGAGGAGATTGAATCGAATACAAAACTTGCGTTAAAATCAGAGGACAAAGAGTATACGAACAAGACAAAAGATCAAAGCTTTTATTATTTCACGACATACACTTATCCAGAGTAAATTTCATCAAACTAATGATCTACACAATCAAAACCATATTGAGAGAAAACAAATCGAAATCAGAAAACTCACAATAATGAAGATCTAAAGATTGCAGATCAAGACTTTTGAATCCTAAATCAGCAAAATATATCAACCTTTAATTCATACAACGATCCCAGGCACGAACTCCACCAAGATATCGATCGAATATCGTATTCTACTATATATTTAAAAATCTAAACTAAGAAATTGAAATACGGGGCCTAGTCCAGAGCTCTAATCCGGCTATTTAGATGTCAACCTGTCATAACAACCGCCAAAGCGGCTGGGTTGAGCACCTAAGCCGGCCTCAAACTAGTCCAGGCTAAAAAGTCAGAATAATGTTTCCTTAGGTTTATATGCTCTTAAATAGGCAGAAAATCGCGACTTTGACCTAGTTGGGCCAACCAACTTGGCCATTTAACTCGTCTTCAGTAAATCGGTGATAACTTTCTGTGTAAAGCTCGATTTGAACTATTCAAGATGCGTTGGAAAGATCGTTCAATTACCTACAACTTTCATGAAGACGAATTGACCAGAAAATGCCTCTAAGATGGGTAAAAATAAAGATTAATGAACAGGCATGGTGAAATACTGCTGTCGGCGCCAAACGAGCGTTTGCCTCATGTCAAACACCCGTCTGCCTTGAAATCTGATTCTTGATTAGGGTTCTTGAGATTCTAACGAGCGTCTGGCCTTTCTTGAACGCTCGTTTGCTTTGTATGAGCTTTTTAATTCGGGCTGAACCCATCCAAACGCCAGTTTGGGGTGATTTGGACGCTCGTCCGTCTGAAAATCCAACTTTCAGTATCAATGCAGCTTCTGCGGACGCCCGTTTGAAATGTCCAGACGCCAGTTTGAGATGGCCAAACACCCGTTTGAGGTAGGCTTCCTGCAAACGCTAGTTTGGGGTATGGCAAACGCCAGTTTGCCTTGACTTTACTCCAAACTCGATTTTCCTCCACTTTCATGCTACACTTGTGCCTTGATAAACTCTTTCACTTTAAAATGTCGCCTTCCTGGCATCGAGTCACCTAAGTCCTGCAATTAATACACTAACAAAACACCACGCATAATTCGCAAGACAAAAGTGCTCGGAAAAGAGTCAAATATCGCTAAAAAAGCGGAGTTCACTATCGATGTGACAATTCAACTCCCCGTGTATATAACTCTCGATATTACACTCGAAAAGGCCTAAATCTACCCAAAACATGCCAATAAAGTGATAAACGGAGGCTATATCACATACAAAAAGTGAAGTTGACTCCCATCATGGTGCCATACTAAAAACATTGTGGTGTCTAGTTACAAGTTGTTGGTAACAAGAATTTGGAAATGGTAGACAAGTAGCATTCAAGTAGCTTGTTTCATGAAAAGTGAAAAGAAAAAAAGTAGAGACAATCACTGTGTGGAGTGACAGAGTGTGGATTAAGTTAAGTTTAAGAAATCGTTTCTGCGTTAATAATGATGGATTTTAATTTTGAAGTATAGACATTAAATTAAGTAATTATGATTACAGTTTGAAGTTTCAGCAGTTGTGTGTTATACTATTTGGATTTTTTAGGGAAAAACAGATAAATTATCTCGAATACTAATAGGTATTGAGTTTTGCTTTTAATTTGATCATGCCTATGGTTTCAGAATAAAGATACAAATATTATCAGTCACATATTGTTCATCGGTGTACAAGTGGCTTAGTTCGGCCGAAAAAATGTTATCTTCCATTGTAAAAGAATTCTTCTCTCGCGATGAATGGGAGTTGCCCGCTTTTAAGGTTGTAGCAAGACATTTCGTGGACGGATCACTCTATTCAATCGCGATGTGCACGCAGCTGGCACTGACACCTAATTGTTCCGTATTTTTTAGCACCAAGAAGCAAGGGGAGAGAAACAGACGCTGATATAAACCCATGCTTTACCATACGGTAATAACTGAAACTTTTATAGATATATATAACGTGGCTTAATTGCTCGAATAACTTCCTTTTCTTTTGCATTATTCACCTGTTTTTGCTTTGTTTTTCTATCATTTGCGGTACTTCACCAGTTTTTGCTTTGTTTTTCTTTTCCATTGTTGTTTGCAACAGAAAGTACTGAAGAACCATGGCGATGATCATCTTGAAGATGTTGAGACATAGCAAATAATACTAATGTATTTGAAAACAAAAGCATTGTCAAGACTATTACTACAAGTAATACCTGAATGACTTTAAATAATGCAGGTTCTCCATGCTAACCTTTTTATTTCATTTTTCTGGGACTTCCAATGAATAATTTGATCTTTGTGAATATGTGATGGTGTTATGTGTAGGGCTTAATTCAGCGGGGTCCATAACTCGTATGTAGTTGTCTATAGAGAATTATGTACGTGAATGATGTTTTAATTTTATTTTGTGCTTGTGTTGTTTGCTTGTAGGTGTACCATCAATTGTGTGCTTTCCAAAGAAAGTTGATGATGTTGATGATCCTAAACTGTATGAAATTGTGGAAATGAAGCTCTGTGGTATGCTTATTTGCAAGTTGTCATGTTTTTTTATAGTTGATTTCTTGAGTGAATTTTAGTTGACCAATGAGACGTCTATGCTTGTTTCTGCAGATTTGCTTAGATTCGACAAGTTTCCATGGAATGAAATCCTTTTTCGTGTGTGTTTTCATGGATGCACTGCTAATCCTTTGGCTGTGGTTTGACAAGTATAAGCTGACCATGAATGCAGGGGTTTCTTAACTCGCTTGAAAATGAACGGGTGACATAACTCACTTGAGTGAGACCGTCGAGATTCTGAACTTGATGCACAACTCAATATGCGTCTAGAGAATATTTCTCGTTCCCAAGAGATTGACATGTCTTTAGTGAAAAAAAATATTAGTTTCTCGAAATTGTCGACTAATTACGAAAATTTTAGATTTCATGTTAGGGATTCTATTTGACTCTATGAATAAAAAGATTTTGGTTTTTTTTTATGATTGTGTATGTTTTTCAATTGTTTTGAAGTGAATTTGTGGTATTGGATATAATTTATTAAATAAAAAATATGAACATAAACGTGATCATAAAATCATTTCAAATATATTTATTTGGTTGGTCACAAATATGATGCACTGTTTTTTTTTCAAATCATTGGTCATTAATTTGTCAAAAATATTTCGTCGCAATTTTATCGAAGACCGTTGTCGACGTTGGTGTTCACAGCGAAAATTTATTAAAAATCATGTATGCCCAAGTAATTTTTGTGAGTACAGTAGTAAATGAGTGCTGAAGTAGTAAATATGGGCCCAAATAGAATCCCCTATATTTAGGTTGTCACAAATATGATTGCACTGTTTTTTTAATATATTTGGTCATAATTTTATTGTTGTCACAAATTTATTTCATACTCGTACCAGAAGGTTGTCACAATTCCGTTAATATATTTGGTCATAAATTGTTGCTATCTAACGTAGCAACTTTGACACAACGTTTTGTCATAAATACATTACAAATTCCGTCACACCTTCGTTACAAATTATGAATGTTGTCGTAAATTCATCACAAAAAAGCACGTCACAGTATTGCCACAAAATATAGTTTTTGTCCCAATTTTATCACAAAACTTAGTGACACGGTTGATTTTGACTCAAAAATTTGCAACGAAGTGTTCCGTGACGGAAATAAATTTCGTCACAAACGAGTGTTAGTGACGAATTTGCGACGAAAACTGCCGTCACAAATCCAAAAAATTCTAGTATCTTGTTTGTGATAATTTTGACTTTATCAATTGGCTCTGTTACCCGGAAATCGACTTTTTAAGATTTTTACCGGTCAGATCTGAAATTCATGACGGCGTTTTTCCAGCTCCGACTGCCTAAAAGGCTAAAACTGCATATTTTTTGTTTCCCGGCTGAACCTTCAACGGAATCTTCATCCAGTTCATCCGGATTTCCAGGCCTTCAACAAGATCTCCATAGAGATCTCCAAGTCTTCAACAAGATCTTCAAGCCTTCAACAAGATCCTCATCCAGATTACAAGATCTTCACCCAGATCTCCAAGATCTTCATCCAATAGTTAGATCTCCACCTATTTTTGGTTTTTCGGCGACCCGAAACCGCCTATTTTTGGTTTTCTGACCAGCATTCATCAAGATCTTCATCAGAATCTTCATCCAAGTCTCAGGATATTCATCCAGTTCATCATGATCTCCAGGTCTACATCATACCATCATCGTGTTCATCACAGATTCACCAGATACGAGTTTGCCAAGAATGAGCTCACCCAAAATGAGCTCGCCCAGCATGAGCTCACCAAGAAAGAGCTCGTCTAGAATGAGCTCATCCAGTATGAGCTCACCCAACACAATCTCTCCACTACAAGCTCTCCACTACGAGCTCTCAAGCTCTCCGAGAACAAGCTCTCCAGTTGCGACCTCTCAAGCTCTCCAAGTTACGAGCTCTCCAGATACAATTTCTCATTGGTATTTATCCTTGTTTATATAACTTCAATGATTATGCTTCATCTTTTTTTGGAACTCGACCTACCAAAAGTGGCGGGACGAGCCTTCTTATTTTTGGAACTCACCCCCCGGACGTGGCGGGTCGAGCTATCTTATTTTTGGAACTCTCCCTACCAAAAGTGGCGGGACGATCCTTCTTATTTTGGAACTCAACAGAGGTCAGCTCGTTATCAAAATATGATTTCTCTTCACAAACAACAACTCCGTCCGCTTCATAGCGCGGCACTATAAGACCGTCCGTTTTAAGGCGCGGTACCATAAGACCGTCGACTTGATAGCGTGGCACCATAAGACCGTCCGCTTCCTAGCACGACACCATTAGACCGTCCTTTTCATAGCGTGGCACCATAAGACCGACTTCAGCTCGGCACCATAAGACCGACTTCAGTTCGGCATCATATTTGGAAATTGCTCTCGAGCGAAACTTCTGTAAGTCCGTTCGCTTCGGCACGGCATCATATTTGGAACTCGCCTTCGAGCGAATATTTTATAAGCCCGACTCCAGCTCGGCATCATATTTGGAAATCGCCCTCAAGCGGATCCCCTGTAAGTCTGTTTTCTTCATAGTACATCATCTAAGCCCGACCGTTTTACAACCCGGCATCTTTCGGCAAGACGCTCATGAGCCTTATGCTATCTCAGCAAGCCGCTCTACAATAGTCATCTCGGCAAACGATCTATTATGCCTCCAGTAACTTTACTCTTTGACTCTCACTTGTACAGTGAAGAGCACAAGGAGTAGGGGGAGCATTGATATGTCAAAATTGGCAAAGCCCCACCAAGTCTAGTAAAGAGCCCTTGGATCCGAACCTGGCCTGTGCATAAGCCCAATAACGGATAGGGTCCTCGGCCCAACCATTCCGCCCCTCCATGAACCGGACCAAGCCGAGCATAATCCCGCCCGCCTCACGCTATCACGGTTCTAATCATTGGCCAAAGCAATGAGAGTGAAGCAGCAAACAACTAGCTTGATACAGAGCACTGGGGGGCTGACCTGCTCGCCATCCCTCAACGCGAACAAAGCTAGCACAACTAGGTAACAAAGTTCATAAACAACGCTTACATGTAAGGAGCCCATAGCGAGCCCGTCGGCTCTCAGCTCGCCAAAGGCTCTCGGCTCGCCAAGGACTCTCAACTCGCCAAGGGCTCTCAGCTCGCCAAAGGCTCTCGGCTCGCCGGCCTGCCAGCTCTCGCCAGCCGTCCAACTCTCGCCAGCTGGCCTGCTCCTGGCCTCTATAAATAAAAGCATCACCTCCATTACAACGGAGGAAGGCTTCACTTCCAGGACTATGTAAATTGGGCTTGATCCCTTACAAACTAAGGATACGTAGACAACCACTTTGGCTCAGATCATAATCATAAACACCCAACATTTTCTTCATCTATGTTCCAGAGCGCCGCCGCACAACCACCGGAGAAATCACCCAAATCAACGAGATATCCACCTCCAAATCTACCCAAACTTGTATGTGATAATTTCGACATTATCAGGGCGTAAGGGACAGAATGAAGAAGATTAGCGTGTATCTCCTTCTCCATCGGTGCACAAAAAGGAGAGATGAGGTGTTTTTCCAGACAAGAGCCGTCTAAAATCGGTTTCACTATTTATTTAAAACTAATATATATATATATATATATATATATATATATATATATATATATATATAAGTAATTAAGAAGTGAGAGAGTTACTATAAAGAACAAAGTAGTGTCAAAATAGACTGACTTGGCATATCATGATTTCTTTAGTAACATGCCTTAAACTGTCACTATTAATTGATATTGTGATAGTGTTGACCATCACCGTGTCAGTCAATACGTCGCTAGTTATCACACAGACAAAAAGTGTCATTCTATTTACATTTATTAATTGACATTGAAAGAATAGTGAGAAGAACCGGAGTTACTAATTGTCATGCTTATTCATAGAAAGTATAGGGAAATTATAAAATCAAGTCATTATAACATCCCATGTTTCGTTTCAGGTCGGATTAGGCCTGACATTTATTTTTAGGTTTCATGTGCAATTGTTGGAAAGACAGCCCGTACAAAATTGTACGGAATCAACACCCAACCCGTGGAAAATAACACGGGGAGCCTCCTTTATATTTTTTTTAGTTACTTTACTCCCCCATGTGCAAAACATAAAGTGCCCGTCCAAAATTTCCCACGAGCCTGCGCAATTTTTTCGTACGGACTCTGTAATTTTACACGTGTAACTTAAAAAAAATATCAGGACTGATCCGACCTGACATGATATATGGAAGCGTTACAGTGACATGATTATATAATTTCTCGTAAAAATATACACAATCAATAACCAGTCACATATATTCTAATTAATGTGTCATTGTGTCCAATAGGCCTATTAATGTTTGGAGAATGTCATTTTTTTTTATATGTTCCTCTTAAGATTTTTTTCTTTTTTTTGCAAGACCCTCTTAAGAAATTAACTTGAGAAAATGATTTAATCTATCACATAGTATATATATATAAGAGGCGGGTGCTGTGTTGTCATGTTTTGTGGAGTTAAGAGAAAAATATAGAAGAATGGCGTGGGAGATGACGACCGAAGGATAAGGAATGACGAGTTTAGATAATTAAAAAATATGGGTGTAGTGCACAAACCACTACATATGTAGTAGCCTTTGATTAAAGTGATCAATTATTTTTTATGATGGGTCCCAACAAAACATGTGGTGTTGATTGTGTTGTGTAAGATGTTGTGGTTGAAAGAACAGTGGATGTATCACTATTGATAATTCATACGATATCTCTTCTGCATACATAAACCTATTACGTGGGCTTCAATGGAAGAGGCATATGGCGACTGTGCAAGCGTGTTACGTGTATCAGAGGAAGAAAAAAAGAGGAGTTGTCACAGAGGTAAGATGGTTTTTCTTTAAAAATGATGTTGGAATATTGTAATTTAATTGTTTAAAAAAAAATTGTATACTTCTTTAAGATCACATGATGATTGTATGGATGCATGATCGGGCATCTCATTCCTTAAAATTGTTAAACCTTAACCACATGAAACCTAATGATTCACAGTCATGAATTTGTTTTTGTAGATACAAAAATTTTATGTGTTGATTTATAATAAATACGGAGATTGTCTAGAAATTGCTAGAATCAATCAAGTGATTTAACGCATTTAATGCAAATCAATCAATGACACTCATCCACCACTATAAATAGAGGAAGTCTTGATCATTTGCAAGGACACAAAGAAACATAGAAGACGCCCAGAAAAGACAGAAAGAACAAAAACCGAAGGAAAAGCATAGAGCGTCTACAAGTCTCGAAGATCTCCGAAGAATTCCTCGAAGTTCTTCAAGAAACCCAAGAAGATCGAAGAGCTTCTTCAGCACTCGAAGATCAACACAAAGGCGGAGCTCTTCAACAAGGTGTCTTCAACACTTGAAGATCAACACAAAGGCGGAGTTTCTCAACAAGGCGTCTTCAACACTTGAAGATCAACCCAAATTCAAGAAAGGCGAGAAGATCAAGGAGCATCAGCAGCACAGAGTTGGTGCAAGCATCTACAATGGAGAAGTTGGTGAAATCATCAACACATTGAAGATGTTGGTGGAATCATCAACACACTAAAGAAGTGGTGATTGAAGACCGGAGGAAAAGCTTCAAGCGCAACAACACCAAAGCATCAAAGATCTTCCAAGGAAACTCTAAAGTTCTTCAAGAAATGGAAGGAGACCAAAAGGCGTCTTCATCACTCGAAGATCATCGGAGAAGGTTGCCTTCAACACTCGAAGATCTTTCGGGAAAGCCCATAGTTCTTCAAGAAGATGAAGAGCATCAAAAGCTCCAAAGCACCATGAAAGATTGTCTTCAACATTGAGGATCTTCCGCAAAGTCGAAGCCCTTCACCTAGGAGATTGAAGGTAATACAAAGTATTCTTCAAGTCTTCGTCAAAGTCAAAGTTCTTCCGCCATATCCGGGAGTTCATCAACACAACAACAATTGGTGAATAAGATGGGGAGAAAGCATCCAGCCCTCTGTTCAACTACCGCGAAGAAGATTGAAGGAGTAACAAAGAATCCTCCAAGCCATCTCCAACAACCGAAGACCTTCCGCCAAATCCGGAGTTCTTCAACAAAGAGAAGATCTAAAATGAAACAAAGAAGTCTTCAAGTTCTTCAACAACATTTGAAGGTCGTCATCCATATTCGGAGTTCTTCAACATTCGAGGATCTTTCGCCACATCCGGAGTTCTTCACCTACATTCGAAGCTCGCCCGCCATATTCGGAGTTCTTCAACATTCGAGGATCGTCTGACACATCCGGAGTGTAAGATGTAATATCGCCGGATGGATCAAGATCCACCTGATTACGCAGCGGAATAGTATAGATCTAGATCTAGTCAACCAAAATACACAAAATAATAGATCTAAACCTACGATGGGGTTTATATTACCAACCTTTTTATGGTGCAAAACGCCAAGAACAAAAGATCAATCCAAGCTAGTTGAGAGCCCAGTTGAGAAGCCAAAGTCTTCCAACGTGTGTCTCCAAGCACCACCAGGTGGATGGTGTTTCAGGCCGCCGGACCTCCTCGATATGCTACCTTAGAAAAACCCGAAGTTTTTCTAAAACTCGAACCCTAGTATTATAGCCGAAATCTCTAAGCTATAATACTCCCAATTTTCGAAATTTATGTGTGTCATATGACTTGGGAGAACTCTCTTTATATAGGAGAGTAATCGTTGTCCTCCAAAGATTTAATAATAAAGAGATAATTATTAGATTAATCCTTATTCCAAATAAAAGATAAATAAAATAATTATCCCAAACAAATTAGGATAAATAATATTATTATCTAATATTCCATGAATTATCAATTAACAAATAAAAGATAAATCACATGTCAAATAATTATCCAAGAAAAATAATTCCTTAATAATTAAATGACACAAAAATGCGCCCCACCCTAATTGAATAATGCCACACGCATTTTCCCACACCTTGTGCCGAGTCCATGAAAAATTTCTTTTTCCATGTATTTAATTATCTAGTCCAACTAAACAATTAATCCACATATCAATTAAATAGTCCAATCCAACTATTTAATTATAATTGAAGTGAAACGACGAGAAAACATATGCTATGTTAGGAGCCACGTCGGGGACCATGGACCCCGTATTCGATAGCTACAATAAATTAAATAAAATTATTAAATCGGACCGAACAATAATATTCAATCTATTAATTCCGGGATTATACCACCATAAACCCGAAACTGAACTCTGCCGAATATAGATAACTTATACTCAACCATGAGTTGTAAGGTGTCCACTGATATAATCATTACATACGGATAAATCCTCCATAGACTGTTCATTTCGATTCAGGGTATTTCCGTAAACCCTTCTCGAAACATCTTATCCTTATTTACCATTAACCCCCTAGTGACCAATTAGTTCATAACTAATATAATATGAACTGAGCTCATCGATCGGTTTCTAGGATTAACAAATAAGGAAGGCGTCGTCTACTTCCCGAGGAAGGAATGGATTCCATATCGTGATAGCATTGGCTACTACTCACTCATCCCAGAATGGAGCCAACGAGAAGTGTTGGACCACATACTGCGAAGTGGTCCTTACTAACACATCAAACCCTACCCTAGTCTAAGCAGTCGTCTGAGATCACCTCAGGATTGAGATTAATCTATATATGATCATCTTGTGATTCGATAAGGCTTCTCGATTACGGAATTATATCGAGAACTCAAATCAAATCGGTCCAGCCCTATATGATTATCATCATATATAAATGCCCCACTAGGTACCCTATTACCGACAGTCCGGATAAGACTGTCACACCGTAAAGTGTTATGGGCCCATTATTAGCATATTAATCATGAGACCCGTACTCAGATTAATCAACGCTACGGACTAAGTTAATTTTAAGTACATCTCACTAACTCAATCCTCTTGTGTATAGCCATACACTGAGTTATGTGATTACATAAACGAGGTACTTAGGGTTTTCAGTAGTGTCTTAATTATAAGCATTCACGCATATAATAAGACGAATTATTAATTTTGTCCTAAAACAATTATATAATTGTCTTTCGGACACTACACCTAACACGGAGTTCTTCACCAACATTCGAAGCTCGCCCGCCATATTCAGAGTTCTTCAACATTCGAGGATCATCCGCCATATTCGGAGTCCTTCAACAAAGGCATTCTTACCAACAAATAGGAGGAGCACCACTAAAATCCGAGACCAAGTCCTGGCGACCCTCGGGGAGAAATCAAAGGAGATGATCAAGGAAGCACGAAAGCATCCAAATCATCTCCAACAAAGGAAGATCGTCCGCCATACCCGGAGTTCTTCTGCAAATCCAACATTCTTCCTAAAAAATCGAAAGAGTATCGACAAAGTCCGAGAACTAGTCCTGGTTACCCTCGGAGAAATTAAATGAGAAGGCCAAGGAAGCATGAAATAATTTAAGTCATCTCCAACACATGAAGATCATCCGCCATATCCGGAGTTCTTCCACAAATCTAGCATTCTTCAAACAAATTGGAAAAGTATTGACAAAGCCCGAGAACAAGTCCCTATGACCCTCGGCGAAATCAAAAGAGAATCAAAGGCATCCCGTAGATTTAGGGATTTTGCTAGAGTGATTGTACCCACTCACATTTTGAAATTAATAAATTTTATTTGTTCCAATTTTCTTGTCTTTCTTTTTCAATTTAATTGCAGGACAACAAAATTTGCGTTACAGTTTTTATACCAAACAACTGAAAGAAATCGACCATTACAGGGTTCAAACCTCCACACTCCAGTTCCAAGTGTTGTTGCGCGCCTTTTTACGACACACAAACCCTTTTTATCACTAGGAAATGTCCTAAGGACGGACATCTCATTCCTTATTATGATTGTCTGGGGATGTAATTTAAACTGATATATCCTTAGATTTTGTATATATTGATTGTTGTATTGTATTGAAGTATGCTTTTAACTAATATGGATAGATATATGAATGAAAGTAATGACTGATATAACTTTAGATTTTGTAATGATTGTTGTGTTGTATTGATTTCGGTTAAATAATATGGATAGATATATGAATGAAAATAATGGGTTATTATGACCTTTTATTTTGAATAAACATAGTACAAAGTAATGAAAAATAACTTAATAATTACTTGCTACTTGGATTGTATGATTGTATGTCTGCTTACATATAATTTCTTAATACGCTATTGCAATTAATCACGATGTATCGAATGGAGTACCATGTTGAAGGGGACATGCTAGATGTATTGGAGAGGAGTACTACCCATATTGCATCATAGATCCTTTCGATTGTGGTGAGAAACAATGTGTTGTACCTTTTAATTCATATTGTGGAGGCATGAACAAAATTAAAAGATGACCGGTACACCGAACAACATTGATTATAGAATGATTGTATATAAGGGAAAATGAATGAACGTGCATGTTTTCATGTATAGATATTAATTGTGATCTTAAAATTGTTTTATTAATTGTTCTAGATTGATATAAGTGTTACCAAATATGACTTGATCTCTGCGTCTGAATCTGGCAGAATCAAATATGGGATCAGTTGAGTGATCGTCAGCTGATTAGAATGTTCAAGTTTGAGACGTCAGCTAAGATCCATCTATCAACTGAGTGAAGTCTGTTGGGTCTATTGAACATGACTAGGTTTAGCATCTGACCTGGTTACATTGCTGGTGACTAGAGTCACATCTGGGTCATTTATGAGAATTCTGACAGAAGTCGTTATGGTGGCTAGGGCTAGGTTTCCAATGCAATAAATACCCACAATCATTGTAACCTAAGTGTGTGAATCTTCGTATAATTCTGTGCATGATAAAATATCTTCTTCTCTGTCCGTATAGTAGTCGACACAATGCCGGAAAACATGTTAAATCTCTCTGTTCTTCTTGTTTCTGTTTCTTTCTTGATTGTTTACGTTTAATTGGTATGTTATTCCGAGTCTTCAATTGCAATCCGTTACAACAAACTGGTATTAGAGCGAAGGTTTCCGGGAATCTCTGCAATCGAGCATAGTTGATCATCACTGAGGTCGTCACCGGCGCATAGTTCTGGAATCAAGGTTTGTGCTCTAGCAATAGAAGATGTCTGCAATTAACGTGAAAATCGACAAGTTTACAGGAAGAAACAGTTTCAGTTTATGGCAAATCAAGATGCGGGCCTTGTTAAAGCAACAAGGGTTGTGGACTCCTTTTATCCAATAAAGGGGATGCCGGTTTTGATGAGATGGCCAGTCTGGAGGAGAGGCACAATCAACCATCATGTTGTGCCTATCAGTAGAAGTTGCAGAGTAAAACACCACAACTGGGCTTTGGTCGAAGTTTGAAAGCCTATATATGACTAAGTCATTAACCAACAAGTTGTTGTTGAAACAACGTCTGTTTAGTCAGAGGATGCATGAGGGAACTCAGCTGAGAGATAATCTTGATCAGCTGAACTTAATATTGCTGGACTTGAGGAATATTGATGTTAAGATTGAGGATGACGATGCAGATTTAATCTTGTTGGCGTCATTACTGGCATCATATAACTTTGTGCAGTCATTTATTGTTAAGAATGATACAGTGTCTTTGGAGGATGTGAGATAATCTCTCCGTGCAAGGGAGCTAAGACACAAGGCATTAAGTACAAACAATCAGGCAGTTGGCTTGGTGTCTAGAAGTAGCTGTGGAAAATGGCATGGACGTCATGGGAAGAAGAAATCCAAGAAATCTGGTTCCAAATGTCCTTAGTCCACAGATTAATGTAATTAACAAGAAGCAGGGGCATTGGAATACAATTGTCCAAAGAAGAAGAAGCAACAAAAGAGAAATTCTGACATTGTTGTTGCAACTGAGCATGACTCATATAAGGATCTTGTTCTAGAGGCAGGGGAATCAACACATTATGCTGATGTGTGGATTCTAGACTCTGGAGCATCCTATCGTAATTATCCACTGATCGGCCTTTTCTAAGTGTCCAATCTCACCGACAGTGTACCGGGTCAACTGTAGCCTAGAATTGGTGAGTCAATGTCGTATCCCACAGGGAATCTGGTCGAGTACCAAAGTCGGTCTCTTCCCTAGTTCAGGTCAACACAATAATTAAACGTGGTGACTTGTCAGATCACTGGTTCTACAAACTAAATATACACAACACAATAAAGATCTAAAACTATATAAAAGAGATAGCCGAGCTATGATCCAATCTAATACTCACAGACTCTAGCTAAGTCCCGAGGTATTCTTGATTCACCTAAACGTTCTCAAAGTTAAGTAGGGTGTCGTTTCCTGGCTCTGAGAATAGACATTATTTCAATAATCTACCCTCCTATGTCAGGTTCAATAGTCCACTGACCGGATTTAACTGACCTCACACGGTCTACGATTCATGAAACGCTCAACAAGTCGATACAAAACCTCACACACGACATCGAATCTGAACAACTCAGTCAGTTTTACAGGGTGATCCTAGAACCCCGGTTCCCATATCCTCTCGCAAAATACATATGTAAAGACGATACGTGTGATACGATTATCGAGTAACTAATTCAATAAAGTTCATTAAGAATAAGTTCTAGAACTACGGTAACATCGAGAATCAACAGTCAAACATCAAGAACACCACATGAACATGCTAAGGTTCGATTTCGAAGACTATCACATAACTCAACTATATAACGATTACCTACTCATTCTAACAACAAAATACAAGAAATCAACAATAGTAGTTAACAAAAATAAAGATCAAAAGCAATAATAAGAAATGAAAACGAAATACCAAATATATTATGCCGTAGAAAATCGACTCTCCGAGCAAAATACCGTCAATAACGCGTCAAGCTATCACCGAGATCCTCCGGATTACAACAATCTACAACTAAACTAATCTAATCTACCTAAAAACTAAGCTAAACTAATGAAAATTGTAGAAAAAGGGTGAAAAACGAGTTGGGGAAGAAGATTTTTCAATCTAGATCCAAAATGGAGGTATTTATAGTGTTTTATGGGTTCTGAACGTTAGGCGTGCGCCTAGGAAAGTGCAGGCGCACGCCTAATGATGGGAGTCAACTTCACTGCACTTTTGTATGTGATCTAGCCCCCGTTTATCACTTTATTGGTATGTTTTGGGTAATTCTAGACCAGTTTAAGAGTAATATCGAGAGTTATACGCACGGGGAGTTAAACTGTCACATCGATAGTAAACTCGGCCTTTTTAGTGATATTTGACTCATTTCCAAGCACTTTTGTCTTGCAGAATTACGCGTGGTGTTTGTTCGTACATGTTATTGCAGGACTTAGGTGACTCGAGAACCCGGAAGGCGATGTTTTGGAATGAGAAACGGGTTCGTGGCACGAAAGTAGCATGAAAGTGAGGAAAAGTCAAGTTTGGAGTGAAATCAAGGCAAACTGGTGTTTGCCATACCTCAAACTGGCGTTTGACTCAAGCCTACCTCAAACTAGCGTTTGGCCAGTTCAAACTAGCGTTTGACAGAAGTAGCATTGATACTGAAAGTTGAGTTTTTAGCCAAACTAGCGTTCAAAGTACCCCCAAACTGGCTTTTGGATGGGTTCAGCCCGAATCAAAAAGCTCATTCAAGCCAAACTGTCGTTCAGACACTGCAAACAGGCGTTTGTCCCTCAACACATGATCCATGAACTGGCATTCAAGTTAAGGCAAACGCTCGTCCATGGAAGGAGAAACACTAATATAATCTAGATTTCCAGGCAAAGTAGCGTTTGACTGGACCCAAACGTTCGTCCAAGACCGACAGCAGCAGATTTTCGACCTACACTATAAATACGCAGCTCATTCAGCCCCTAATTATCTTTGGCGGTCTTTAGACTTTTCCTAGGCGATTTAGGGGCGATTTTAGTGTAGTTTGATCGCCTTTCAATCCTTTTATTCCATATATTACTCCTTTCGATTCTACACACTTGTTATAGCTTAGATTTCCTTTTCAAGAATAAAAGATTCAACTTTTTGGTGCAATTATTTCGTCATACATTGTGGATCCGATTTTCTGCTATTTTATGGTAATGAATTATTTCCCTTTTATTATTTCTAGCATGTTTTCCTTTCTTTATTCCGTCATTAGCATAATCATGAGTAGCTAATTGCATGTGTAGTCAAATTGTGTGAAAGCGAGCGAAAACCCTAAGGGGGATGAGATTGGGATTTGTGTAGTGCGTAATTGAATGGTTAAACGGTTAATCCACGTCCTAAAACTTATTTTAACATCTTTGAATTAGATTGATCACCTAGTTCACTGTCACACACATCGAACTTGTAGATGCATTTTGCTGTGAGATGTGGGATAAGGGGTTTTAGGATCGTTGCGTAGATTCGGCCTAGTTGTTAGGTCCGTTTCCAATACAGAGGTTTGTCATCGTTGTTCAAGCAACTCAAAAGCTTAATCATGTTAGGATAATCGGTTTTCTAAAGGGAGAGTCGGTTAGCTTCACATAGGGTGGTTAGATCGAGTTGTTCAGTCTAATCACTATAATTAGGAGTTGGCACCCGTGGATGTCGTTAAACTACTTAGGATAGGTAGGTCGGTTAAGACACGCTCCCTGTTAAGTCCTTCCTTAGGGGTAAAAGTTGCTCGTGGGATCATAGTTCGGCTATACCTTTTAATATCTAGAAGTAAACTCGTTAGTATAATCGTTATTTCTGCATTAGTATAATACCATCCACCATTATTTTGACCTGAACTAAGTTATACGTCGGCTTTGGTACTTAGACATTACTCCCTGTGGATTCGACCTTGTGACCACTATACTCCCATTGACCCGATACTCTGTCGGTAAAAGTTAGCGGGTAAGTATTTTACTTATCAAATTGGCGCCGTTGCCGGGGAGATTGTTTAAAAGTCGATATCAAAAATTGTGTTAGGTCAAGAGAGAAGAAAGAAAAAAATGAAAGCATTTTGATAGGATTTTCTTAGACTAGGTGTGAATGCAATTTTGGTACTCAACCCAATCCCTTATGGGGTTGTTATGTTAGGTTGATATCTTGTAGGTTGTCCTAGCACTTGGGCCTAGGTTTTTATCATCTTGTTTTATTTAGATTTCGGTAAGAGCCATGGGATGCTGAAGTGATATTGTCCTGAACTCGGATTGAATACGACTTTGGTACTTAGCCTCTTCAGAGGTTGATATCTTGTAAGTCTGGAACTGGGGCTTAGGGCCTTCGGCTACCATGTCTTTTTGAGGGGTTTAAAATATCGTGTGTGTGAGGGGTTTAGAAAAATAAAAATAAATAAATAAATAGAAAAATAAAAAATATTTATAAAAACCCTAGGCTTCCGTTAAAAAAATAAAAAAAAATAAAAAATAAAAATAAAAAGAACTTTTTGGAATAAAGCAAGCTTAGGTGTGTCTAAGAGGAATTCGCGATGAATACAGTGAGGAGTATTTGATTGTGATACATGCTTTCACTACTCAACATGGATGTTTTAATGTGACCCTCTGTGGCCTTTATATGATATGCGTAGATGTTCTGTGCTTTTACCTATATGGTTATTTTTCATCTATTGCGGTCCATGTTGAGTGATTGTTTATGTTCCGAGTCTACTGATGTGGCATGGCTTCTTTATTTTATATCCCCAGTGTATCTGTTGCATACTTTTGGCATGTGGACCACGTCCCGTGCATGTGTTTTGCGTGTTTTTACATCTATTTGACTATAGGTACACGGGATGCGCTTATAAGAAGATGTCACGAGATTCGTTCACGCCTTTCTGCCGGGTCTAAAGCTAAGTCTTCTTTCTCTTTCATTCACACACTAAGGACAGTGTTTCATTCAAAGTGTGGGGTGGTAGACTTAGCTTGGTTTGAGTTGTATGTTTAAATGTGCCAGTTCAGTAATATACTTAGTCTGTGTCCGGATTCGAGTCAGATTTTAAAATTTTCCAAGGTTTTAACGTCCGTTTGCATGTTTAAACTTCACATTCTCTTGGTAAATGACTTAGCGAAGTAGGAAATGCTTATAGCATGATGCTAGGTTTATCTTATAAAAGGAAGTTCTTTTGCACGTTTAACTTCAATTTCATGGGCCTTAGGATCTAGTGAACGATTATAGTAGAATTGAGCACACTCCGACTACCTAGATCCCATTTTGTAACTTCGAGGCGAAATAAAAGGATTGACCTTGGTTAAACACGGGATGACAGTCCTGGCGCTTCTTTGACCCGACCAGTGATGGCCGTTTTATATAGTAACCAACTTTGACCGGCAGAGTATCGAGTAGGTTGTAATATAAACTGGAAAGAAAGGTCGTATCCCTTAGGGACACAAGTTAAGTACCTCGGCTAGCTTCATCTCGAGTTTAGATCGACAGCCTTTCAATTTGTTTAACATGGAACAAAACTAACTCTCGTCACAATTATCAAACTAATTCACTATAACTATCACGGTTCTATCACACTACGAGGTTTAAACGATTAAAAGAGATAGCCGAGAAATGTTCCGAATGCTTACTCTCGAACCCTAGCTCATTCCCGGGAGAATTTGGACTACTAACCTTAATCGACATTGATCGAAGGATGTCATCTCCTAATTCCGAACCTAGGCGCCAATTTCAACAACCTAGTTTCCTATATCGAGTTCAACAGTCCACAACCCGGATTTAACTGACTCGATACGGTCTACGCTCGTTTGAGATGCTCGTTAACAACAATATAAACCTTACACACGAAACCGAATCTAAACACTTAGTCGGTTTTACACGGCAATCCTAAAACCTCTTTTCCCGCACCCTCTCGCAAAATACATATGTAAAGAGAATACGTAAAATACGATTATTAAGTCGCAAATTCAACAATCATCAATAGGCATAAGTTTTAGAACAACAATCAATGTCGAAATGAACTACAACACATCACAAATTCTCCCAAGATCCGAACTACGGCTCGATTTTAACATTCATCGCATAACTCGGCTATAGGGAAATTAGCTAATCATTCTATCCATGAAAATACTAGCAAACAAGTTAAGCATAAGTAATTGAGCTAGATATGAAGATTAGAAATACCTCTTATTGATGAAAATAACCGAAAATCAACGAAACAGAAAACCGTCTTCAGATCCGTACAATATATACAACGATCAATAAACGATTTGTACTTGAAGTTAATCCAAAAACATGAAATCCAAGTTCATACAACTTACATAGGTCTAAAAAACGAGATAAAGAAGTGCTGAAGAAAAACTAAGTATGCATGATGATCCAACTCTCCACTATGTGGAGAGTTTTTATAGGTTCCCACAGGCGGGCGCCTGTCAGAAATTTTCCTTCACAAAATGTATCAGCAACATTCTGAGCCAAAATCAGATTACAAAGGGGCTTTATGGTGACAAAAGTGCCACTTGTCACCTTTTCCACCAAAAGACTTGATTTCTTGATCCCGAAGCTCCGGTTTACATTCCACGACATTCTCGAGCACCTAAGACCTGAAAATGGATCAAAAACATACCAAATATAACCCCCACGGGACTTTGGGGTGATCAAGAATGACCGAAAGTGTACAAAATTACCGGAATAACCCCGTTAATCACGGAATAAATAACTAGATCTCGGGATCCACAAAATATATAACCTATTTCAAAACTACGCCGATTACTCCCGGAAATAACCTAAATGAGTCGTTACGAGGCACAAAATGTAAATATAAACTGAGTCAAATTGACTCTTATCAACTACCCCCTACTTAGCGTTTGCTCGCCCCCGAGCAAAATTGAGCGTTCTAAACAGAAGTAGAGTCAATATTATAAATATATACAACGAGACTACGCATTACTCAGTTAATAGTCGAAACACGAGTATCATTAAACGTTAGTTCTACCTTGTATTGAGCAATGAATGTGTTGTGGAAAAAATAGCTTCTTCGACATCGATTACTACAACTGGTTTAGATTATAGACGAGTAACGAACCAAAACTACACCATAAGCTTATAACTCGTAAACATCTCCACTAATCGAGGTCAACCGATGTTCGAGACGGTCAGCAGCGGGACTTGTACGGTTATAACGTTTGGCTAGGGTCGGGGGTAACGAAATGGAAGTTGGGACTGGTGAAAGAGAAGTACTATTGAGCTTACTTAACACGACTCCCGTCTACCATTTCATCAACTTCAGAAACCAAAACTGTACAACCCCCCGATTACAAACGATGCTCCAACCAAACTATACTTTTTTTTTTGAATTAGAAATCCGAAGTTGATTATCTATTCCATTCCCAACGCCTCGACAGTCTCTTGGGAGGATTCCGCACAAACGAGGGTGTACCACAGCCGAAGATTCTGTCGAAACGAGGACACCGTGTAGTAATGCCTTTTAAGGGTAGAACCACGGCTTAAGCCGTCTGGCACAAAGGAATGGTTAATAACCAACCGAGGTTTCTAAAAATAAATATCAACAAACTCACAATATTTACTCAACTCCAACCAATACCCCACTAAACTCGTACTTCCCGAACAAATTCAAAAATAACTTTTCACTACTCAAAAATTTCACATATTCAACATAAAGCTCAAATAGTAGGGTGAGAAAGGAAATGTAGATCACAAAGAGCTTTAGGGTTCGGTAAATACGGGCTAGTAACAAAATGGCCGTTTCGGGTGGGGATCAAACCACCCTAACAAGGTTTAGAGGGGATACGATGGATAATGTACAGGATGGCTATATATGGCAATGATCGGGTCAAAAGAAGCGCCAAAACCGTCATACCATACCAAACTACCAGTCGACCTTTCTATATAGCCTCGAAGTTACTAATATAAGTTCTAGGTAGATAGGTCATACAACAACTATAATCGATCACTAGTCGAGTTATCGAAGACGTCGAAGCTATAAGTGAAGTCGTGACGGTTCATTTTTTTCAACACAGGATAAAAGCTATAACGTAAGATGCACTCGAGTATTAACACATGTCTAACTACGCAATGTGAGGGGTCGTTATAAATATTGACAACATTGGTACTACAAAAATTTGAAAAATGGCTCGTATTTCATCTAAGGGGCGATCAAAACTAAGTAACGACTCGAAGAAATTTTAAATACCGGGAATATCAAACAAAAGGCGTAATAGGGCAAGCCTTCACCCCGTAAATATATATATATATATATATATATATATATATATATATATATATATATATATATATATACACACACAAAAATAAAATTAAAAGGCGTTATACGGGCAAGCCTCCACCCCCTACTTAAAAATTGACACCGTCCTCGGTGTCCAAATAAATACAAAGGAGGGAGAGAAAGCTTAACGTAACCCGGCGAAAGGCGTTTCATCCAGATCGTGACATCCGGAAAAGGACTCCCAAGGTACATGTATGGTTAGTACATACACTACAAAAATAACACATATAGATACCGGGGACGTCACCGTTATTAATAACTAAAAATATATATATATATATATATATATATATATATATATATATATATATATATATATATATATATATATATATATACATACATTTAAAGAAAAAGCTATAAATTATAAAAGGAAATGAAAATAACTAATATCCGAAAAAGGTTAATCGTATGTCCAAAAGAGTATTCTAAATTCTAATGCCCCTCCGGGCTAACCGAAATGAAATAACAACAAAGTACATCATTTAAGTTATAAAATGAAAATGAAAACAAAGTACTTCCGAAGTTCTTAGAAAAAGTAAGTACCGACATTGTATGAATACAAAAATGAAAAAGAGTGTGCAAAAATATGTCGGTCTTGTCGTAGAAACAGCCCCTCCAAGTCTGATTCTGAACATAATTCACATCAAAAGTAGGATTCCCCGACATCACATTCGGATCTATTGGTGGCATTAGGGGTGCCATCCAAGGATTCGAGGCTAACTGGTTTGCAAACGCTTGATGGATTTGATCCGCGAACATTTGACTAAACAGATTCGGATCGAATACCGGTTGTACCGCAATATTAGGTTGAATCGACCCCTCTTCAACACCAAGCTGATGTACTTGAGCTTTAATTAAGATTTTCTTTGGAGTTGCGTCGGCGTTAGTGCACTCCGATGACTTATGAGCACCACCGCAATATGCACATTTATTCGCCGCTCGTTGATCAAGTATCACCTCCCGCAACTGCTTCTCCAACATAGTAACTTTGCTCGAGAGCTTGCTATTCTCTTCTTGCATCGATTGATCGTAGCCCCCGACTTTCACTTCTCTTTCAGAATTCCTCCCCTTTTGCCTTTCTCTCGGTTTCATTGAATTCCATTGCCGATTGTTCTCGGCAATCCTCTCAATCGTAGCCAAAGCAACATCCGGCTCTAAACTCATCAAATCACCACCGCTAGCTGAATTCAACGTTCTTCTAGATTCCTTATCCGCCCCACCATAAAAGATGTGAATCTGATTCCAAATCTCGAAACCGTGTTGCGGACACTTTCTCAACATATCTTTATAACGGTCCCATGCCTCGTGTAATTCTTCGCTATCCCATTGCTCGAAATTAGAGATCTTGGCCCTCAAATCCAATGTTCGACCCGGTGGAAAGTATTTTGATAGAAAAGTCCTCGTCACCTCGTCCCAAGTATGCAACGAGTCATGTGGTAGAGATTCATACCACTCGGTAGCATAGTCTTGCAACACGTACGGAAATAATAACAATTTAATTGCTTCCTCCGAAACACCGTTAATCTTAATCGTCCGACACACTTGCATAAAGTGATTTAAGAATTTGTTCGGATCCTCCTCGGGTTTTCCTCGAAACTGAGCCATATCTTTCAACAAAGTCCAAACATGGCCCTTAATCTCCATGTTATTAGCTTGAATGGGCGGAACACGAATAGGAGAATGCCCCTCACCGACCTCGGGCGTTGCATAATCACGTAATGTTCTACCAGGCTGTCTCACAACATTAGGAATAACCGGAGGTCTAAACACTTGCGGTCGATAAGGTGGAATATTCATCTCGGGCTGTTGTACCGGAATAGGTATCGGTATCGGTTGTTGAACTTGCACATACGGTTGTTGATACGGATTCTGATACTGTCCCACTAACGGATTCATAAGCACGGGATTGTATTGAGCTGCCCTTGGTTGATATTGATTCAAATTAGGATTCATTTGGGCCATTTGCAACATCATTTGTTGATATCTTGTTGCATAATCGATCCGGATCCAATTTGTTGTACCGGTTGTTGCACAAAAGGATTAAGATTCTGATTCATACCCTGAACCTGAGGTATCGGTTGAGGAGCACGTGGTGGAGGTTCAGGTTGATTAGGATCTTTCCTCGGGCGTAGAAGTGGTTCCCGGAGGCGTATATGAACTTCAGCCTCACCCGAAGGTCTCGAGTCGACATGTTGCCCAGTTGATTCAGCTTCATCAACACGAGGTTCGGGTGATTCCCTCCCAGATTGAGAGATGTATCCAGCGGATGCCGACGTATTTGTAGCCATAGAAGTTTCGATATCCGGTTCCAAAGACTCGGCTTGTTGAGTAGATAACCGTTCAATCGTCCGATTTCTCAAGGCCAACTGTCTACGGAAAAAGATTTCAATCTCAGGATTATATTCAACCAACTCCCTGTTGCTACTTCGGGTCATACACTGCACACATACAAACAACAACAAACAATAACAAAAACAAAGACCTAATCCTAAAGATTAGTCTGGCGTACGAGATATTAACTCGAGTCCCCGGCAACGGCGCCAGAAAACTTGATGGCCGTTTTATATAGTAACCAACTTTGACCGGCAGAGTATCGAGTCGGTTGTAATATAAACTAGCAAGCAAGGTCGTATCCCTCAGGGACACGAGTTAAGTACCTCGGCTAGCTTCATCTCGAGTTTAGATCGACAGCCTTTCAATTTGTTCAACATGGAACAAAACTAACTCTCGTCACAATTATCAAACTAATTCACTATAACTATCACGGTTCTATCACACTACGAGGTTTAAACGATTAAAAGAGATAGCCGAGAAATGTTCCGAATGCTTACTCTCGAACCCTAGCTCATTCCCGGGAGAATTTGGACTACTAACCTTAATCGACCTTGATCGAAGGATGTCATCTCCTAATTCCGAACCTAGGCGCCAATTTCAACAACCTAGCTTCCTATATCGAGTTCAACAGTCCGCAACCCGGATTTAACTGACTCGATACGGTCTACGCTCGTTTGAGACGCTCGTTAACAACAATATAAACCTTACACACGAAACCGAATCTAAACACTTAGTCGGTTTTACACGGCAATCCTAAAACCCCTTTTCCCGCACCCTCTCGCAAAATACATATGTAAAGAGAATACGTAAAATACGATTATTAAGTCGTGAATTCAACAATCATCAATAGGCATAAGTTTTAGAACAACAATCAATGTCGAAATGAACTACAACACGTCACAAATTCTCCCAAGATCCGAACTACGGCTCGATTTTAACATTCATCGCATAACTCGGATATAGGGAAATTAGCTAATCATTCTATCCATGAAAACACTAGCAAACAAGTTAAGCATAAGTAATTGAGCTAGATATGAAGATTAGAAATACCTCTTATTGATGAAAATAACCGAAAATCAACGAAACAGAAAACCGTCTTCAGATCCGTACAATATACAACGATCAATAAACGATTTGTACTTGAAGTTAATCCAAAAACATGAAATCCAAGTTCATACAACTTACATAGGTCTGAAAAACGAGATAAAGAAGTGCTGAAGAAAAACTAAGTATGCATGATGATCCAACTCTCCATTAAGTGGAGAGTTTTCATAGGTTCCCACAGGCGGGCGCCTGTCAGAAATTTTCCTTCACAAAATGTATCAGCAACATTCTGAGCCAAAAGCCGACATAAAGGGGGCTATGCTTATGGTGATGAGTGGCCGCTGTCACCTTTTTCCACCAAAAGACTTGATTTCTTGATCCCGAAGCTCCGGTTTACATTCCACGACATTCTCGAGCACCTAAGACCTGAAAATGGATCAAAAACATACCAAATATAACCCTCACGGGACTTTGGGGTGACCGAGAATGACCGAAAGTGTACAAAATTACCGGAATAACCCCGTTAATCACGGAATAAATAACTAGATCTCGGGATCCACAAAATATATAACCTATATCAAAACTACGCCGATTACTCCCGGAAATAACCTAAATGAGTCGTTACGAGGCACAAAATATAAATATAAACTGAGTCAAATTGACTCTTATCAACCAGAGCCAAATAAGCCAAAATCCCAACATTATACCCTCGTACCCCCTCTAAGCCTTGAATAGGATGGTCTGACCACCGTCCGACATTTAGCCGTTTGGTTACGTAGCCTATATTATCCCTAACCCTGAGCTTTATTATTGGTCACGTTTCTTTGATTACCCTACGAGTGTACTTAGTTGTTACTTTAGACATACTTTCTGACGCAAGTGTTGGGTGAAGAGAGGTATGTGTCTCGAAGAGGAGTTAGTGATATGAGCTAATACATATGAAGGGGAGGAGCTCGAGTTATTTATTGATGAGGTTGGTTTGTCTTGAAACAGGAGAAAAAAAAAACAAAACAAAAGAAATTGAATAAATTGAAAAAAAAAATGAAAAGAGTTGAATTGAAAAAGAAGAAGTTGGAAACATAAAAGAATAAGAGTTGAGGTTGAAGAAGAAGTGTTATGATTATATATATGATGCTGGAGTGTCGGGAGTTGTTTATTGATATTACTCAGTGCTTTGTGGAGGAGTTTAGTGGTTTTACACAGTTTTTTGATGACGAGAGATTTTTCGATGATTATGTTCACTCGTACTTTCTCTTTTCCAGTTCCAAATTTCCTTTCGATTAGCCCCTCCTCGAGCCTAACGTTATAACCTTATAAAGTCCTACTGGACCGTGTTTAGCCTTGGTTAGTCCCGATTAATGGAGATGTTATTAAAATGAGCTTTAGTGTAGACGCGATAGCTAAGCGTCTATAATCCGAACCGGTGATTTGGTCTATGACTTGGAAGCTAATTTTCACACATACACATTCCGTTTGTCTGATAACGATTGAGTCAAGATGTTTGCATTCACTGTTTTACTTATCTTTACCTTGGCAATGTGAGTGTTTTTATATGCGTTTGTGAAGTTGATCCCTTGGTCTCTGTTAATACGCCTAATTTACTCGAGGACGAGCAAAGGCTAAGTGTGGGGTGGTTGATGGGAGTCAACTTCACTGCACTTTTGTATGTGATCTAGCCCCCGTTTATCACTTTATTGGTATGTTTTGGGTAATTCTAGACCTGTTTAAGAGTAATATCGAGAGTTATATGCACAGGGAGTTAAACTATCACATCGATAGTAAACTCCACCTTTTTAGTAATATTTGACTCTTTTCCGAGCACTTTTGTCTTGCAGAATTACGCGTGGTGTTTGTTCGTACATGTTATTGCAGGACTTAGGTGACTCGAGAACCCGGAAGGCGATGTTTTGGAATGAGAAACAGGTTCGTGGCACGAAAGTAGCATGAAAGTGAGGAAAAGTTAAGTTTGGAGTGAAATCAAGGCAATCTGGCGTTTGCCATACCTCAAATTGGCGTTTGACTCAAGCCTACCTCAAACTAACGTTTGGCCAGTCCAAACTGGCATTTGAAAGAAGTAGCATTGATACTGAAAGTTGAGTTTTTAGCCAAACTAGCGTTCAAATTACCCCCAAATTGGCGTTTGGATGGGTTCAGCCTGAATAAAAAAGCTCATTCAACCCAAACTGGCGTTCAGACACTGCAAACGGGTGTTTGTCCCTCAAGGCATGATCCATGAACTGGCGTTCAAGTTAAGGCAAACGCTCGTCCATGGAAGGAGAAACCCTAATATCATCAAGATTTCCAGGCAAACAAGTGTTTGTCTGGACCCAAACGTTCGTCCAAGACCGACAACAGCAGATTTTCGACCTACACTATAAATACGCAGCTCATTCAGCCCCTAATTATCTTTGGACGTCTTTAGACTTTTCCTAGGCGATTTAAGGGCGATTTTAGTGTAGTTTGATCGCCTTTCAATCCTTTGATTCCATAGATTACTCCTTTCGATTCTACACACTTGTTATAGCTTAGATTCCTTTTCAAGAACAAAATATTCACCTTTTTGGTGCAATTATTTCGTCATACATTGTGGATCCGATTTTCTACTATTTATGGTAATGAATTATTTCCCTTTTATTATTTCTAGCATGTTTTCCTTTCTTTATTCTGTCATTAGCATAATCATGAGTAGCTAATTGCATGTGTAGTCGAATTATGTGAAAGCGAGCGAAAATCCTAAGGGGGATGAGATTGGGATTTGTGTAGTGCGTAATTGAATGGTTAATCCACATCCTTAAACTTATTTTAACATATTTGAATTAGATTGATCACCTAGTTCACTGTCACACACATCGAACTTATAGATGCATTTTGCAGTGAGATGTGGGTGGGATAAGGGGTTTCAGTCTAATCACTAGAATTAGGAGTTGGCACCCGTGGATATCGTTAAACTACTTAGGATAGGTAGGTCGGTTAAGACATGCTCCCTGTTAAGTCCTTCCTTAGGGGTAAAAGTAGCTCGTGGGAACATAGTTCGGCTATACCTTTTAATATCTAGAAGTAAACTCGTTAGTATAATCGTTATTTCTGCATTAGTATAATACCATCCACTATTATTTTGACCTGAACTAAGTTATTCGTCGGCTTTGGTACTTAGACATTACTCCATGTGGATTCGACCTTGTGACCACTATACACCCGTTGACCCAATACTCTGTCGGTAAAAGTTAGCGGTTAAGTATTTTTCTTTCACCTAACTTGCTGAAAACACGGACTGAAACTTTGGCAGAATTTCCCCCGTAGGCGTGCGCCTACCTTTTCTCAGACGCGCGCCTGGCTGACACACCTTTAGTAAATTGGCCATAACTTTGTGTGTTGACCTCCGATTTGAGTGATTCAAGAATTTCCGTTTGAACGTTTAAGCTACAGGCACACGTTCCAATCCTCGTATCTCGCCTTCCGGACATCTCGAACACCTATGTCCTGTACAAAATCACAACAAATACTACACGTAATCCCTACAGAGCACTAGGGTGACCGAGATTGCATCAAAAACACCGAAAAATACCGAGAATCCCGGACTTTACGTCCTAGGTCCTGAAATGATAACCCAGGTGTAAATACATCAAAATACAACCAAATGTCTCAGAAAACGTATAAAACAAGGTATAAACGGGGTATAGTTACATAGTAAATGATAGCCAATTTGACTCTCATCATCCACACAGAGAGTGGTTCTCAACCTATGAGCAGATAGATATGAAGCATATTTGAATGACCAACAACAAGGTCTGCAAGATAGTGAGAAATGACTCAGCTCATCTGAGGGCAGATGATGATAGATTATGCACACTGAAAGATGTTAGACATGTTCCACAGATGACAAAGAATTTTGTATCTCTCAGTCTTCTAGACAACAAATGGTTCAATTTCAAGGGGTGAAGGTGAAGTGATTAATGTCTACAAAGATTCAGTTATGGTACTCAAGGGTGTCAAGAAAGGAACCTTGTATTTGTTACAGGGCTCTACTCCATCTTGCTATGCTGTTGTTGCATCATCAGAAGTTCACCAGTTACAGCTAACCAAGCTGTGGCATATGAGACTGAGTCATATGAGTGAAAGAGGGAGGCATATTCTTTCTAAATATGATCTTCTTGGAGGATATAAGGTCAAGAAACTGGACTTTTGTGAGCATTGTGTGTTTGGGAAGCTACATAGAAGAAAGTTCTCAAAAGGCATACATAGTTCAAAGGCATCACTTAATTATATCCATTCTGATTGTTGGTGGCCAAAAAATTCTTGATGGCCAAAATAGTGTCCAACTTTAACCGGCAGTGTACCGAGTCGGATGCATTATTGTAGCAAGCAAGGTCGATCCCACGAGGAATCAATCGAGTACCAAATTCATTTTCATACTTATTTTAGGTCAACCAATAGTGAAACAAGTGATAATTAACACTAATAAGTAATATAGACTAAAGATAATAAGGAAGAAGGCATAGCCAAACCATGATCTAATTGATTAGTTTCACCTATCTAATTGACTCATTGGGAACGAGTATAACCAACCTACCAACCAATCATACTCTCGATGTGTTTGTGGGTGCAATACTCAATAGTGGTGTGTAGACGCCAATGCAACAACTACCACCCTATGACCGGTTCAACATTTCGCCTTTAAGGTTTTGACTGACCAAAGCATGATTAACACTCTAGAGACGCTCAACTCACGTTGAAAACCTCACTCAAGAAACCAAATCTAAACAACTCCGTCGGTTTTATTTGGAAATTCCAAAACCCCTTTTCCCACATCATCTCGTAAAATACATAATAAAGACAATGTGTGAAATCATTAATCAAGTGAACAAATCAATTCAAGCATTAAGCACAAGTTTTAGAACACAAACCCATCAAAAGATTTAACTTTAAGAGCTACTCATTCCCAATTTCATCAATTAGAGGTTTTATTTCATCAATTTTCACATAATTTGGCTATGAACTAATTTAGCTACTCATTATAATGAAAGAAATAAGAATCAAACAAGAAATCAATGCCATAAACTGAAAAAGAAAGTAATTTGATTACCAAAATGAAGAAAAACTGAAATTGCTTGAATCCATGAACAAACCCAATGTCAATTTGAAGAAACAACATCCATGCTTGAGCAAAGAGTGAAATCTAAGATTAAAATGAGTGAAGTCTAAGAGAAATGGAAGAAATGAGCTAATCTAAGGTGAAGGAATGCAGGAAATCCGCCTAGGAATGCCCTAAGTAAGTTTAAATATGAGTGGATATGAAAGGGGGTGAAAATTATGATTTTTACATCAAAACCCGTAGCTATAATTCTGTCAGGATGTCGAATGCGTGCGCATTACGGGCAATGCGCGCACATTGAGCAGACAGAAACTTTCAGCACTGAGACAACTTCAATAATATGGTAATATCTTTGTATGTGGAGCTCTGATTGGAGTAATTCAAGTTGCATTGGAAAGATCAGTCAATTATCTACAACTTTTATGCGGACCCCAAGTCCATAAAAATCTTGTATCATTGCTAAAATTGCAGATAAATTGAATGTAAGGCGAAAACACCAACTATATTTGATCCGTTTCCATTCCCGGGCTTCGGTTGCGCCTCTCTAAACCTCATCCTTGTCTTCCGGGTTTACGAGTCACCTAATTACTGCATTTCACATGTCAAAAAACATACCGAGCATAATTCCGCAAGAAAGATGGGCCTCTAAAGGGGTCAAAATACCGTAAAATGGAGAGGTTTTCCATCTATTTGACGGTTTACCTCAAAGTGAGTGCTCAATGTGTTTTTACCCTATAAATGGTCTATATCTACCCAAAATAAGCAAAGAGTGTCGTAAACGGGGGTTAAAACATGCACCGAAGCATAGTAAAGTTGACTCTCTGTTGAGAGGATTTTTGCATCATTTAAACAAAAGAAAATTTATAAACCCTAACTTAGATGCAAAACTAACTCCTAACCGGCCAAACACCGGGTAGTTGATAGTATAGCGAGATAAGTAAGGGGTCGATCCACAGGGAATTGGGATGTTGAATCTAATTTCATTAATCTTTCCAATTGTTACTACTAGTTATTACTAAATCTAAACTAAAGCGGAAAATAAACTGGACAGAGGATTTTTAGTCCAAAGCCAGGAAGGATAAAAACGATAAAAACGAAATAAAACTACTAACTATGAAATAAATAAGCGAAGATGATCATGGTGGATAAGCAGTTGAACAAACAAAATCATCCTATCCAACAAATCCTCTATCTCCTCTCTAAGATTATCTCATGATGATTAACTAAAGATGTGGTTCACCTCACAAAGGTATGAATCTACTTTCGTAGTAATTCGCCTATCAATCTCATCATCTTTCGATCTATAGAGATTAACGCATACAAAACGAGGTGTAAGATCTTTCAATCTGATAACCTAGATAATCAACCTATCAACTTTCGTTATGTCAAGGTTAAAAATCACATCTTTTCTATGGTGATCTGCGGTTTAACATGACTCTCATCAAATTAAACATCAACAAGCAACGATCTTTCGATATGCATTGCAATGACAAATAAACATAGAAAAGATACACCTTTAGATAAAGATCATACAAACAAACTTAGATTAAAGAATAGAAAAACCTGATGAAAAGGGTTCAAAAGCTTGAACATGCTCAGCCCCAAAAATCAGCAAAACAGTAACAAAAAGAGAAGAAATTAAAGCACCTAATCTAACCCGGATCACCCGAGCACAAGGCTCGGGTGACCGACCTTGAAAGCTCCCAGAAAAGACTGCGGCTGCTCTGAGTGTTCTCTGATATAAAATGTCGAATAATGAATTAATTCATGAGGTTTGGGATCTGCTGGTATATATAGAAATCAGAAGCGGCTCGATTACGACGCCGGTTTGACAATCGACGCCGATTCGAATTGTAACGCTGATTCAACTTGATTCTCGCTTGATTTTGTACTCTTTGAATGCCTCTCAACGCATGATTTCAAATGTTGAACGCTTGATTCAAACTCCGTAACGCCTTGATTTGAGCTTTTGAACTCGATTCGCTTTGTCTTTGAGCTAATCCGATGATTCTTTGTCCTTATCTCTTAACACCCCATCCTTATCCATTGTAACAAACCTTATCTCTTGGATATTCTAGATGATTCATGACTTGTCCTCCTTGATCTTATCCTTTTGCCACTTGTCACATCCAAACTTGAACACTTGTGAGCTCCTAATTAATCAATGAATAACACCAAAATGTAATACAATTCCAAAATAATAATAAATCATCATTTAAGCACTAAATTTGATACATTTTGAAATTAACTCATTAAAAATATCATTTGCTCAATATTTAAATATAAATCTCGATTTCTATGAAAAACATAAGAATATGGGGGAAATTGATATAAAATATATCGTTAAAAATCGTATAATTTGACCGAGAACAGTGTGTTCAAAGGTGACTTGATCTCTGCATCCGAATCTGACAGAACTAAATCTGGGATCAGCTGAGTGATGGTCAGCTAATTATAATGTTCAAGTTTGGGACATCAGCTGAGTGAAGTGTCAGCTGAGATCCATCTGTCAGCCGGGTGAAGTCTGTTGGGTCTGTTGAACACAACTGGGTTCGGCATCTGAGCTGGTCACATCGTTGGTGACTCAACTGAGCTGAGTCACATCTAGGGCATTAATGGGAATTCCGACAGAAGTCGTTATGGCGGCTAGGGTTAGGTTTTCCAAGGCTATAAATAACCAAAATCATTGTAACCTAAGTGTGTGAATCTTCGTGTCATTTTGTGCATAGTAAAATATCTTCTTTTGTCCGTGGACTAGTCGGCATACTGCCAGAAACCACGTTAAATCTATGTGTTCTTTTTGTTTCTTATTCTTGCTTGATTGTTTACGTTTAATTGGTCTGTTTATTCTGAGTTTTCAGTTGCAATCCGTTGCAACATAAAGTTTATCTTTTTTACGGATAGTGCTTTCAACCGAAGTGACTTCATGTTGTCTTCTGATTTAAAAAGTCACGAGTTACTATTTTTATGCTTTGACTCTTCATTAGACACACTCGAGTTGCTTAAAACCCCCTTGATTTACATTGTGAAGTCGATGATGATTAGGGATAGACTTTGAAGCTTGATGTTTGTTTCATAAAAATGGTTAAACCCTAATCACGAGGGTCTCATTCTCTTGTCCCACGGAATAAGTGTGGATGTTAATTAGGTAAGCTAATCGCTAGTCATGGACTTGTTATTATACCAAAGAACTGAAAGAAGTCACCCATTTACATACGGGGTTTGAACCTTTATACTCCAGCTTAAGATCCAGATATCTTTTTAGACATCCAATCCCTTTATCACTAGACTATATACATGGGACAGTTTGATGTTTGTTTCATTTATGTCTATATAGTAAGAGACTTCGTTATGAATTTGTTGAGTGGGCTTGCATTCCATTTCCACAATTAAACTATCATATGATAATACATTTTGGTTGAAATACTTATGATAGTAACATTTTTGGTGGAGCTTTCAAGGAGAAGATGTATTATATGTATAGCAATAATACGGGCATAACGGTTGTGTCACAACAAGTGACATAATGACGATATTGTATCACTCGTTGTGGCATAATCTTTGTTCCTGTATCGTTACTCTTATATATATGTATCAATGATTATTAGATCCATTGAAATAAAAAACGTCAGTTTTGTATTATAATTCCTTTGAACTTAATTATTAGGATAATTTAAGATTTATCGATTATAAATAACTATATAAAATTACGGATACGAAATATACATACCTACACTTTTTTTCTCCGGATTAAAAGGGTACAATAATTCCCACAAGGTCAATGCCTCGGTGACACATAAAATATGACTTGATTGAACTTAAACGGATGTAAATTAATCGAAATTTATTTATAAAAATAACTACATGTCTATTATATACATTTTTTTCCTTTTGTGGACGGCAAGATAATTTTTAATAAAAAAGATCTACCAAGATGCTAGATAGAAAAAGAGCTGTCTGACTAGATAACTGTAGATATATACAGAATCATGATTAATATACTCATCATTCTGTCGGGTCATAGTAAAACGGATATAGAATCATGATTAATCTACTAATCATTCTGTCGAGTTAAGGTGAAGGAGCCATGTGAGCGAGAGATAACTGTCTTTATTCAATAAAGAAATAAAAGAGATACGAGAGGGTGGGTGTTGGTTGTGTGCATGTGTACATGAAGATGCTACTACTGTCATGATGTGGGAAAAAAAAATTGAAAAAACAGGCGTAATGATGTGTGTATTATAATATTGTTCATACATGTCCTAGCTTACCGTGAACCTAGAAGTATTTGCGTTGACATGAAGAAAGAACAAACGCATAGTCGTATAGTATCGTATGATTTACACCCAAACACATGTTGGCTGAGTCATGCTCCTATCCTATCCTATCCTAGGGAGAAAAAGAGATAAAAATTAGATAACGTAACGTAAGTCGACTTTCAGAAGCAAACGTTTCATGCGACTTTGATAATCTTAATCAGTGAAAATGACTTCCCTAAACGATTAATAGAAAAACTTACCTTTTTTAGATGCATATCATTATCCCTAATATGTCTGTAATCTTCCCTGAAGATTTTACAGCAAAGCCGCTTTTGTCTCACCTCTTTTAATTTTAATTTATTAATCCTCTTACCAATAGCACGCACATACTACGTACCGGATGATGCAGTATGCCATTCATTATTATTGTGGATTTTGAACTGTTTCTTGTTTAATCAAATATAATGATTTTGTTTATCGTCAGAATTGACAACACCCCGATCCGGAAGTCGAGTCTTTAATCCGAAACGAGTGTTCGACGCATGATCAAAAATCCGTTACTTGTTAGAATTCAGCTGTGTTTGTGTTCTTTCCGTTGTGGTGGTCTTCTCAGTTTGGTTCATGTCTAGTCTGATCTTCTTAGCTGAGTTGGTTCATGCCTAGTCTGGTCGTCTCAGATGATCTTCTCTCTTGTTGATGCTCACCTGGACCTGACGCGTCTGCTCCTTTATATCTGTTTGTTTGTAATTATGTTACCATTAGCTATCTTAGCCAACGGTAACACGTCTGTTCTGATAGTCTATCTGTCTTTTCTCGTTTTAGCCGTTAGGCTTTATGTATAATATAAATGTAATCCGATGCTCATTGCATCGTTTAAGTGAATTTTATTATTGAAAATTATTTTCAGTTTATTTGTTCTTGAAATCCTACACGGTGTTAGAGAGTTTGGTTCGTATTTTCTAAAAATTTCACTTCAAGTTCATTCATATTTTCGAATATGTCGGAAACGACTGCTTCTAGCACAAGATCGGATTCCATTCCTCATGATAATTCCACCATTACATGAGATAGACTGAATGAGAAGAATTATTTAAAGTGGTCACACCTTGTTAGAAATTTCCTTAAAGGGAAGGGAAAACTTAGCCACCTGATGGTTACTGGCCGTGCTGTTGATGATCCTAAGTACTCTACTTGGGATGAAAATGATTTTGTGGTCATGTCTTGGCTGTGGAATTCGATGATCCCAGAAATCAGTGACACATGTATGTTCCTGCACTCAACAAAAGAGATCGGGGAGTCTGTTTGAGAAACATACTCAAGATTAATGATGCTACCCAAATCTATTATGGGCTCCTATAAGGTCTTTAGCAAGAACTTTATCACTATTAGTGTATCAAGCTGAATGAACACATGAGGATAACCTTTTATAAGCCAAACCCGTAAAGAGCCCGAGATTCCCAATTGGGTCCGTCCGACGGCCCAACCACGGATAAGGTCCCCGGCCCGTCAAGTCCGCATTCAATAAGTCAGATCCAGCCATATCTAGCCGGTTGATCTGAAGCCTTCGGTCCGCCTCACATGGTGCGAAGCGAAGCAAGAGGCCGAACAATCTGCCCTTCATATCATCAATCCGCCAGCTCGGATCAAGCCCCTTCAATTAGGCGAGCACACTATCATATGACAAACATAAGACAAAGACTCAGCAAACGGTCAAGTGTTGGGTCCGCCCCTCATCAAGTCCGCCTCGACAGCTGTCTAGTCTAATTAGTGTCACATCACACTTTCTTATGTCTTATCGCAGTTTGCCTATAAATAATAGGGCCCAATGTAACAATAAAAGGATCCATAATTCAACATAAGCAGTAATACTCTGCCAATTTGTTGACTATAAAGCTTTCCATTTATTGCTTAAGTCCGACCACAACCTTTTCATATACACCACCACATATCATCGGTAAAATCACAACTAAACAGTTAGATATCCTTACTAAACATCCGTCACCGCCACCATGATAATCTCAGCATTATCATCTTCTTGTTTTTTTTATAGAATGATAGGATCTATTCCTCCCTTGCTAGTCTGAACCTTGAGTTTGATGCTGTCATGGTTCAAATTTTGGGTAGAAGGGGCCTTCCCACTTTGAATGAGACAATTTCCATGGTTAAAGCTGAAGAATGCATGAGAGGAGTCATGCTAGAAGGCTCTTTTGAAGATAGATCGGCCTTGATCTCCAAGACTATCAAGAACTAGGAAAATAAAGAAAATAAGGGGTCCCAAAGCAACCAGTCTTGAGCTGGTCAAACAGGAGCTGACATAGATTCCTTGACCTGCAATTACTACAAAAGAAACTGGCACATGCATCTGAACAAGGAGCATCAGACATTGAGAAGCTGAGAAAGTTCCTGGAAACTCTAGAAAAGTGTTGGTCTCTTGGAAAGGCTTGAAACAAGTTTAAATGGGGTGAATAAACTTGTTAACTTAAAGTTTTAAATCTTAATTGATTCAGATTAGATGACTAACCATAGATCGTATGTGTCTTATGGAGCGGATTAATAAAGCCTTTAAAACTGTTTTCAAAACTGGATGAGTGATTAAGTATTCAGGTGTGCTGAGTGTGATTTAAACTACTCGACTGAAAGTTAATGCAGAAAGTAAAGTGCGTAAAATAAAAGACAGCGAGCAAATTTGTTTATGGAAGTTCGAGGTGGTGTAATCCTATACGTATCCCCTTCTCTTGTGATGTTGGAGGAATTCACTATTGTTCTTTTACACAGTTACAATAGCAATGATTGTCCTTAGTTGTAATTCTTCAGCTTCATAATCTTGAACAATCAATCCTTCACAATTGTCTCTACTGCTTCACTGAAGTTGTTCTGCTGTTTCCTCAAGGGTATTATTGCCTCTTTAACAGCTCCATCACACAAACTCTCAGCTCCTTCTCAGATGCATTGATTCAGCTGACTCGGTCATTGACACTTAGAGTGCTTCGCTGATTTAGAAACTTTGAGAAAACAAAGTTTGAGTTGTTGAATCTTATGATTCTTTGAACTTGATGTGGATGAGTAAGTTGTAAATCAATAGCTCGGATTTAAGTGTTGCAACTTGTTTGATCTTTGAAGTGTATGAAAAACAGCACTTGAATATCTTGATATAGCTCGAATTTCCTTAGTGAATTTCAGTGATTTCAGAAAGTTGGAAATTTAGCAGAGTAGCAAACTTATTCGATATCTTGGTAATTCTCCTTGTATAATGCTGGTCTCTGAGTCCTCCATTTATAATGTAGATTTCCAACGTTCAAATTTGAAATCAAATAGCCGATTTTTGGATAATTCTGATTATTCCCTTTTGAAAATTCGTTCTGTATGATTATGTGCCAGTAAACACTGTCTTTCTGACACTGACAGCCTGTCAACCAATGGAATTCCTTGAATATTATGGTCCTTCATTCTATTAACCGTCATTTAAACTTGTCCATAGATTGCTCCTTGATCAAACAACTCAATCTCATTCTTGTCTTGAATAATATCTTCAAAATATATGATAAAGATAATTATTCGTACTTGTACTTATCAGCTTTGAATTTGATCATTACTCGGCTAGGTTTCTTCTCCTCTGAATTTATGTAAGTCTTGTTCAGCTCAGCTGACTTGCCTTCTCGTCTGAAATGTTTTCATTAAACTGGTCAGATCTAGCTCATCTAAAATATGGATTCTATATAATTCATCTGATCTATATTTGTGAGAACATAATACACCATATTAATCATTACTTGAAGTTTCTCATCACATTTCATGAATCTTCAAGCCTTCTACACAATATCTATAAAGTTATTTCAAGTCATCACAAACTTACTTGAATATAACTTTAGTCTTTACTTCAATATTTGTTACTAAGTTTGTCCCCTCAACCTTCAGCTCTTTAGTCTGCAATACTAATTTTTTCCCCTTAACCTTCTAATCTCCATAACTTAGTTTGTCCCATCAGCCTTCACATCTTCAGTCTTCAATACCGAGTTTGTCCTCATAGACTTCAGCTTAGCTTAGGTCTTCTAGACTCTACTAAAATTTTAATTTGTCCTAGTTTACTAAGAACCTATCAGCTAACTATTACAGTGCTTGTTTGATCAACCTATACAATATCAGAATCTACTTAAAATCCTATACATTAACAACAAGACATCTTTTTTCTTGCATATATAACAGCTAGTCTGACACTCATCATCAAAACCTATAAAAATATTACTATTAATCTTCTCCCTTTTTGATGATGCCCAAATCCTCAAAAGCTAAGCAAAAAGATAAATAAGAACTTCAAATTTTCATTAATTACCCATGTTGCACCAAGCCCTTATGTTAAGTCAGTAAGAAATATGAAACTATTCAAGAAAATCCTGACAAGAACACAATAATGTCAAGTAAGAAGCAAGAACAGGACAGACAAGAGACATAAATGTTAAAGTTAGTTGACAGGTTAAGTATGGGTTAGTAGATGGTTTACGTAAGTTTGATCTATATAACAAAAACATGCTAGGTAAGTAATTAATGAAATGAACAAAAATACATGCAAGACGAACTGAATGTAGTTGGTTTAAAGTTGGCTTCAAAGTTTATTCCTTTATGTTTCAAGACATGTTTTTCAAAGGCGTATTTTTCAAATTATGCTTTAAATTGTTTGCAAATTGAATGAAGTAGATTCATGTTATGTCTCCCGACTACGACATACATGAATTTTTCTTTTGATCTTCTTTCTACTTACTGAGCATGTGCCAGTGTTGACTCATTTATTTGGAAAAAGAAGATATGCAGGTTGAAGACGAGTTGATGATGAGCTTGGGAAGCGAGGTTAGGAATGGAGCTATGAAGTTCTTTGTTTTTTCAGCAGTTTCCTCTGTAGACAAGTTGAGTTGTGATTGATGTTAATACTTGTTTATGATTTAGTTTGACATGAGTAGTAATCGGTTGAGTTGGTTAATGGAAAGTCTTTAGTGTCAACAAAAAAAAAGTCTTTAGTGTCAGTTTCTCGAGTCTCTTACTTGTTTGTTTTCTTTCGCGCGTTCTTTAAGTACTCTGATATGACACGAGGCTTACGCGAGACTTAAGGTTTACTCTAAATGTCACGTGCCGAACGTTCTTTTTTTTTCCGGATAAGGACTCGGTATCCGGAACATGAGCGTTATACACACATTATATTATGTAATGTATCATTTTTCCTCCTTTGTATCTGGATAATCTTTTGATGTATATAATCTGCAATAATTGATCGAATTCTTGCCTATACCATAAGTCTTAAGAGATATCAGGGCATTAATACATTACATATATATAACATGTCATGTATAGCATAAGTGATGTTCAAACATATATAATGATGTATGATAATGTTTAACATGTGTAAGGGCCTGTTTGGTAAACAAATTAAGTACTTATTCTGAAGTCACAGACGTTGGTGTTCAACAAGGAACACCAGTGTGACTGACGTTTCTTTATAAAAAAATCACCAGATGTCGAAGTAATTTTTTGTAGTGCCAGAAATAATAGGGGTGTCAGTAATAAATTGGGGGTGCCAATAGAACCCCCATTTATTTTTGTAAAACAAATACCATAGATTGGGTAATTGTAACGCCCCATTCCCGGACACCGAGTCCTTATCCGGAAAGAGCGCTCGGCACAAATATTATCAAATAAATTCAATAATATATGTAAGCCTTACGTCATACATCAGAACTAAAACGACGCGGAAGATAAAACGACTCGGGAAAACAAAAGATCGAACACATTGTTTTCAATGCTGTAAAACTAAATCCAATAAAGAATACTAAACATCCAACGTTAAATCCAAAAGAACTTAAACGGAACTAATCTAAAAGAAAGAAAACATTGTTTGAAACTAAATCAACAACATTATTGAAAGAATCAAAACTAAAAGAACTAAGTCTTCAAGAGCTCCATCTCACACGTGCTCGTCAAAGAACTCATCAGCATTAGCAACCTGTTCATCTTCTTTGGGGAAAGAGAAAGACAAACAAAAAGTAACGGGGTAAGTACATAAGTACTTAGTAACGCGTAGAAGATCGCATAACGTCTGTCTCACAAAGAAATAAAAGCAACGCCGTCTTTTATTAATTCATTCCGTTATTAACCCTAGCTAACTATCACATTATGTTCATAGCATAACATGAGGTTCCAAAGTTATCTAGCTTAGCTCAAGTTTGTTACATCATGAATAACAAGGGCACTACGCCTAGTAATAGGATGTACTAGGACAACTGGGTGCAACCTACTTAGAGACACGCTCTAGTAGCCCCGGGAATATCTGAGTCCCGATAGTGTAATAACCGGCAGAATGTACCAGACGCTTTATCTAGCCAATCGATTGACCGGTGTGGGTATAGTCTACTTTGTCTGGTCAGAGAACACATCGCAATATTGTACTATGCCTTACCAAGCATTGCATGATGTTTAAGATTATTAATCTAGCACGTACGTTTGATTATATGTTTAACTAGCCACCTAAGTTGATTCACATAAAAGGCTCTCCTGTCAGTCTACTTCATCTTCTTAAGACCACTAGACTCTAACAAAACCTAGCACATACACAGACATCGATAAACCCTAGCTTATCGAAGCACAAGGCAAATCCAAAGCTTTCGACGGTCCCACACTTCATCTTCTTAGGGAATCCATATGGTGCTGAAACTAAACGCATCAAAAGCTAATTCAAGGCTTTGTCACATAAGGTTAAGCAGTAAAAAATGATTATGAAGCCTGAAACCAAGCTGACACGAAAAACAATGAAAAACGGAATAAACATGTCAAATGCCCGTTTGACCCCCAGTAGACGCCCGTCTGCCTTGAATGAGCGTCCACAGACCCCCAAACGCCCGTCCGAGAAATTCAGCCACATTCTGTATCAAAATCAGCCCCTCAAACGCCCGTCCAAACACCCAAACGCCCGTTTGAGCTGCCGCCATCGCAAACGCCCGTCCGCCCTTGTGCAGACGCTCGTTTGCCTGGGATTTACCCAGAAAATCTGCAATTGCGTAATCGCGATCTCCAACCCAAACTCCAACCAAAACAGATTCAAAACCACGAAAATAAAGATACTAATTGCTCTATAACTTTATGACACCTTAGTCATACGATAAGAACACCACGTTACCTTAATTTGCGAGCTACTACAATCCACGCTACCGAAGCCTTGAAAAGGTTAAACCTTTAACTCCAAACCTATACACGATCAATCCAAAGACGATCACTACGATGTTTAAACTCAGAAAACGCAGCTTAACACGATGATGAATAAACCCTAATAACAAGAACAATGAGGGAAAAACTTACGTTAACGGATTTAGGGATTGTTGATATCAAAACGATCCTCGTCTCGCGGTGATCATTTCTCTCTTGAGATGTCTCGTTTTTTTTTTATCAACGGATTAGCCTAGAGATTCAAAAGTCTCTCCTCTTCTTTTTCTTCTCAAACTTGCGCCTCTCAGTTTGATTTTTACGTAAAACAACAACTAGGTTAATTTAGGATTAGTTTTCCTTTTATAATCCCAATTAAATCTAATTATTCCTTATTATTTAAATCCAATTAATCTTTTTCCTTTTCTTTTCCCTTTTTCTTTTAATCCTTTAAAACAGAACTAAATATTCAGATTTTTCGTGAAAAGACAAGGATGTCATTTTAGAAAAATCGGGATATTACAGTAATACATTTTTTTTAAGTTATATATATATATATATATATATATATATATATATAAAATCTACTTCCATACATTAGCAATGAAAATAAACATTTTAAGATTTCAGATTTTGGTGTTACCAAACAGTTTAATCATTTTCAGCACTTAAATCATTCAGTAACTTAATATATTCAGATTTCAGTCTTCAGACTTCAGACTTCAGATTTCAGATTTAACAAACAGCTCCTAAGTGTCGTTATAAAATGCAACATGAAAAATAAAGCATAATACATTGATGCATTTCGAATACAATCAATGAGTCATATACATTAACACTATCATTTCCCAAGTATTACATAGTGTTCTTCTAAAAAATGTATTGGACTTTGTCAGTGGGACCACACTCAATTTATCGATGAGACACCACAACAAAACTAGACCTCTCCAGAATCGATTTATTACGACAAAATTCGTTTGAGAGAGGATTGAAAGCATATTTCGAAACTCGTAAAAGAAAATTTACGTGTAGTGGTGTGTCCCGAATACGTCGACCGTGTGTCATTAACATGTCCAAATGTATTACATAATAATGGTATTATGTCTCTATAACATGACTTAGTGGTAAAATATTTGAGTGTCTTAAAATGACGAAATTTGGCGCGGACGCGGAGTGTGGATATTCGAATTTAAGTAAACGATTTACGTTCGCTCATCTGTTTCTATAATAAAGTCTCAGTTCACGCTCACAAGTCATTAGGTTACCAAATTAATATCTCCACTCATCCCGTAGGACAGGGAATCGGAGACTCAGTAATGGTATTATTATTATTATTAAAGATAGCTTTTGTTTCTGTCACCCATAACACTCACTCGCGCAGTCCATCAAAATATATAATTTTTTACTTCTGTCACCCCTAGTTCTAAATCTAAATGGAGATAGCTTTTATTTCTGTCACCCATAATTATTTTTTATAAAGTTGTGATCAGCACGTGAGCATCAACTGCAAATGAAGGATCCAATCTATGACTGTAAATGAGTTGGGCTACTCGTACTCGATTCGTAAAAGAATTTGACTCGATTCAGTTTTTTCGAACTCGAGTCGAGCTACTCGAATAATTAATCGAACCGATCTCGAGTTTTAAAATATAGTAATCGAGTAGTTCACGAGCTTATCGAGCTTGATTAAATAATTACTTAATTAATTAAATTTATTATAAAATATTTCTTTTTGTAATTCAAAAAAAATTATCGAGTCGATTATTAGACGAGTCGAGCTCGATCTTGTTATATTTCATTAAAAATTAAATGAATTCTAAGAAAATAATCGAGTTTACACGCCGAGTTAAGCAATATCGAATACTTAACGAGTCGAGTTCGATCTTTCATTTTTATGACTCAGTCGAGCTTAATCCAAGTTTCGAGTTTGAAAATTTTTAACCGAATCGAACCCTAAAGAATATCAACTTGACTCAACTCAATTACACCCCTAATCCATTCTCCTAAAGTGACAGTGCCACAGACACAGATCACCGCCGGCTTAATTTTTTTTGTTGTCGTTGTTGTGTAATTTTTTTTTTCTCAGTCCCACATGAAGAATCTTGACTCACGAAATTGTTAAGAATCCGTCTTCCCCCTTATTCATCGGTGGTGAAACAAGTTTTGATGCAGTTTTCTGCTGGTAATTTCAAATGGGGTTCTCTTTAGCTAGTTCTTATTCATTAGAATTTGAATTTTCATTGGGAAGGGCTCGTCAAAAAGCTACAAGCTTTATTTTTTCCGACGGGGTAAAAAGTAATGGAGACCATTTCAAGAAGCTATTGAAGCTTAGCCCTTATCCAAGAAGAACCTTTTGCTGCAAGCTGGAAGGCATTGATTTTGACGAAAGAACCAGCCCACTTGAGGTTATTGCTTCATCCTATTAATCTATTCATTCTGCATTATGTGCCAATTACTGGAAGTTAAATTTCTTAAGGTTCCTTCCTGAATTTGCCTAACACTTGTCCTAGTATTTGTTTTATTGAGGAAATTGTCCTAGTATTTGTTTTGATAGCTGTTAAGATTTGTTACCAAATGATATACGTCGACGGAGTTCAGTTTCCGGCGGAGGAATCTTCCTCTCAGGGCATCGGGACGTTGATTAGTTTGATGGAGCATCCTGGATTAAAATCCGCCTCGTCTACTTTTGTCTCCATGCGTGAAAGGAGGTTCTCTGCTAGTGATGATTCTGGTTCAGTGGAAAGTAAAAAATTGGTTTACATTTTCCAGAGAGAATATGCTACTGTAGACCCTTCACTTGTGAAGACTACGATTACTATTAATGCTTATATTGTTTAAATATCTTTTATTGCTTTGTGTTTTTGTGGAATCGACCGTGAACTAAGGCGACAACCACATGTATTTTCTTTCTTTCCTCTTTTCATCAATAAAAATTATATTTTCTAAAAAAAAAGAGAATATGCAACTGTAGACCCTTCACTTGTGGATTTAGTAGGCACTGATGAGGCAACAACCTCCGTGGGCTTGGTCATACGGAACTGCAAAAGTGGAATGATTTCTATTGCTCATTTAGATTATCCAGATGTCGTGAAAGTCGGCCTTACCCAGATGTTACAGTTTCTGATCTAAATCCTGATGAACTTTTGGATGTGCATCTTATTGGCGGTTTTGATGACTCGTCTTCACATCAAGTGAATGGTGTCACCAAACGCCGAAGAAACGAAGGATATTCCTTTCCTCTGTGTGCCAAGATAATCGAAGTCCTGGAAAAGAGCCATATAAAGTTTCACTTTTTAACTCTTCATGTACTTGGGAACAATACCAAGTTTTGATCCTGATGGAAATGCATTGCCCGTCTGTAGTGGCATCTTGTTAGAAACGTCCACAGGCTTTGTTTTCCAGCTGTATTTGATGAAAGTTCCAGAAGCCCTGATGAAATTGTCAGGAGAATTCGTGTTACTGCATCACACGAGGACCAAAGATGGAATGGCAGATTGCTAGATACATATAACACAAAGTCTGATGAATTTATCATTGCTCCATGTACATGGACAATACGCCAAGTAAGCATAGCTATGATGCTACGAAACCGCTCAGACACAGAAATCTTGCTTACATGTTCAACTTCACCTTCTGCTGAAAATCATGATTTCATCGAAAATGAGAAAAGGAAATGGGTTTATCTGATTCAGCATCCTGATTGGAGAGAAACCTTTCCGGAAATACGACCGTGAGTATTTAGGAGGAATGCTGCTGGAACATGGGCAAAAGTGACAGACAATGATGATGATACAGACCATCTGATTTCACAATCTGTGGACTTGATCTAGCTAGGCAACAGAAAATTCTGGTGTGGAGTCTCCGTTACGGGCCTTACGTGTTATTATGAAATACATGTAAAACTAAAAGCCTATGACTTTTATGAGTTTTTTTGGCGTTCTTCGCAAAATGGAGACTTCACATCAGAATTGTCCGCTAGACAATAATTTAGTGCCTTTTGAACAGTTATTATGATTTGAGTCTTGAAGATTTTCTCAAAAATGAATATAAAATTTGATAACTCTTTCATTTTATAAGGAACTTATGGAGTATACATAAACATGGTGGAGATATTACGGTATAACCGTGTGTCGGATGTAATGCATTACAAACATTTATTTAAAATAAAATAAAAAAAATGTCGAGATTAGTATTGTTGCATTAGATTAGTACCGGGTGTAGTTACTTGTGGTTCTGCTTGGAGCGTGTTATTTTTTCCTTTTCGGGTAGTAAATGATTCAGTAGTGTCTTTTCAATGCTATCGTTTGTGAAAACTTGTATGAACTTTCTATCAAATGACGTTTGGTGAGTCTTTATCCGGAGCCAAACGACCACGTGACAGGACCTTGTTATGCTTATAGAGCTTTCCATATGTAGTGAAGGACAGCCATAAGTTTGGTTAAACAAACTTCATACTGTGAGAGATGCAAAATGGTGATTAGCAAAGGTGATGATAAGAGCCTGCTGAGGGGTCAACATGTAGATGAAAAGGGTGAATTAGGTACCAGAAATAAAGATGCGATCTTTGGATTTTGCAATTAGCAGTATATTCATCACGGTGGCTATACTCGTACTATTTGAGACATGGAAAATAACTTAGGAAAAGGGAAGTCAATTACTAAATGCAATTTTGAACTAAATGATGCATTTTGACTCACAGGTGAAGAAAGAAATTCAACGATGTTATGAGCTTATAAACCGACTTGGCAGGGGAGTTGTGTATTTGGGTTCTGCACGGATAGGAGCTGAACATCCTCATTATAAGCAAGCATTCCATCTAGGGAAAGATGTAAGTCCTATATGTTCCTCCAGTTCGGCTCTTTTTTTTCCACCCACCACCCGTTGAACTAAAAGGCATCAATGGGGATATAATGTTATTCTACCGTTCTCTAAGGCTCATGCTCTATTTTCACTGCTACTGTAGATTGCTAGCCTCTTGGATTGTACTTCGTGGTCAGGCGCTGGGCCTGGCCTCATGGATGCTGCTACTAAAGGTGCACTGCATGCAGGCAAACGAGTTGGTGGATTTAAGATAGGTAAAGAAGCTGGAGAGTGGACGACTACGAATATTCATTCGTATTTGCCTTCAGAAACATACCTTACATGCAGGTCAGCATTTTTCTTTTGTGTGCGCGCACTTATTTGTCGAATTCCCGGATGTATACGTATGCCTGAACGATTCAGACACCGCACAGGTTCTTTTCTGCTAGAAAGCACGGATTAGTGGATGCTGCTGTTAGGGCGAGCAGTTCCGATAGGACAGCAGTTGTTGCCTTCCCTGGTGGAATCGGAACTCTAGATGAGATGTTTGAGATAATGGCATTAATTCAACTAGAAAGAATTGGTTCACTTCTTCCGGTTCCATTTCTACTAATGAATTATGATTCTTTCTATTCAAAACTGCTTGAGTTTCTTGACCATTGTGAAGAACAGGGAACTCTTTCAAAAGGCGAGATTGATTCATTTTGGAAAGTTTGCAGTAGCAACGAGGAAGCATTGGAGTATTTGGCTCAGTTTTATGGCATTTCACTTCTTCCCAAAGATGGAGAAGATGTTAAATCTGTCTGAACTGTTGGTTGATATTTTTGGTATTGCAGAGGTTTTTATTTTTTCAGCCACTTTTTTCAACAGTTAATGCAAAGGGTACTTTTTCCATTAACTTGATTGCTAAAGCTTTACTTCCTGCCGGAGTAGACTATTTTATATTCTGCATGTTCAATTACTAATTGTAATATAGTGTTGGCGTCGTAACATGTAATCAAATTCAAATCTATTAAATGTAGATAACGAAACTTTGCTGAATAGGAACATTAGAAAAGTAATCTAAAATACTCGGAAGATCTGCTAAGGTAGATGCTATATCAGAGACGGACAAATTCCCGGTTTGAAGCAGGGCGAGCATTTCTACGAGGAGACATGCAGGTGGATATACATATATGTATGAATATTGTTATAACAATCAATCCCCATTGACAAACAAAAACCCCTGGCAATGTATGATTACTGTAGTAACTAACACACAAAACAATTGACTAACATATTATCATCAATCCATCTACAAACAATATAAGATTCAGAGTTAATCATGTTAAGTTGGGATATCTAAGGCAGGTCCGTCCTTAAGCAAGGGCCAAGATAACTTGGCAGTTTCAAAAAAAAAAAAAAAAAAAAAAAAAAAGTGCATTTTACTACTACCATTTTCCATAATGTTGTTGTTCCTGGTAGATTGCACCAAATTCAGCTCTCCAAGCCTGGTCATCATCATCATCATATTCTGCTGAAACAGCTGGATTGTTCTGTTCTATATCATATCCGTCCTTGTATAATGGTTGCAATACAGATTGAGGTAGTCGGCTTTCTTCAAGGTACTGCTTCATGGTGTTTATCTCTGTCTTGTGCTTTCTTTTCAGTTTCTCTACCTCTTTCTTTAACTTGTCGTTTTCCTCTTGCATGTTTGTCATGTTACCCTGAAAATCACAAAATAACAACCATGTCAAAATATACTAGTGTTGTTCTTTTCATCAAACCTATCACATACTTACTACCAACCTAAGTCTCCACGAAGCTCGAAGTTTTTTCAAAGCATAAAACATTGGCAGAATTAAACAATACCTCTGCAAATGAGGCAGCTTCCTCTGCTTCCCTCAGCCTAACAAGCAATTCACCAGCAGCATGTACTGCTTCTACAGTGTCTCCAAGTTGTGTTTTAAGACTTGCATTTTCCTTTCTCAGTGATTCCATTTCTCTCTCCCTTTCGATCCGGGCAGCTGAAAGCTCTGCTGCCAGTGATTTTGCATACCGAGAACCATGACGACCTTTAGCTCCGGCTTTAGCAGCTGCTTTTTTAACCTCTGCCACTGCTACCATGAGTACTTGATGCTTTCCAGCTAGTTCATTGTACTTCTCCTGTAATTCAGCATATTGTTCAACAATTGTAGTTTGTCCAAGGATAGATCTTTTGAGTGCATCATCCAGCTCATTAGTGAATCCCTTCTCTAATCTTAACTCCATCTCAGCCTGCTCTGCTCTCTGTCGTTGAGTCTCGAGATCGATTCTCAGTTCATCAGTTAAGCATATCCACTCACTTTCCATTTCTGTCCATCTTTCTCTTTCTTTTTCAATGTCTTCCTTGCTATTACTACCTAGAACAAATGCTCCACTTTTGCGCAGCTGAATTGATTGTGCTAACAAAGAGGACCTGATTCTGTCAGTTGACTTTGCAGTTGGTCCAGCATTACGCATCTGCAGCTGACTTCTTAGACTCGCAATTTCTTTGAGAAGGTCTTCCTTTCCAGTTTCATCAACTGATCGAGTAATGTCGGCCTGGTCAGGCTCACATTCTTCCTTTATCACCTCCAGGTCATGATTTTCATTTCCATTCCATGTCAGAAGCTGAAAAGAAGAATGCACAACATGAAAATAAATAATAGGAGCGAAAAAACATGACTTAGCAAGCTTAATATAGTAAAATGTGTAAACCTTCTTCATATCATAAGAGGAGTGACACTCAGGTCTATAACCCGGTCCAGAACATTGCTCAAACACAAACTTACATCTTATTAACTGCAAAAAATCAAGATTTTTTGGTATACTGAATTTTTAAATTATAGCAAGACAATGGGCTACTAATACCTGTTGATTCATTTTCTGTATCGTAGCTTCTTGTTCCTTGCAGACATTTTCAAGTACCTTCTCTTTCTCTGTAGGCTGTCCTGTTGCTTTATCTGCATCCTGCTATGTGGTAAAAAGAATAAGGATTGTCATATAAGTCAGTATAGTTTATTGGATTTTTGTAAAGGGGGTGGACCCAAATCTTGACATACTTTATAGATTCCGTTTGAATATTTTTCTTCAACATTCCATGTCTTCATGCAATCTTGGACTTCAGCAGACGCAACAATTTCTCCCCGTTGGCAGTCCTACACAAGAAATAGACGGAGGGCATATCTGAGGATTGTCGCATTTTAGGTAATGCTTGGGCGGAGGAGGCAGTTCCCTTGTCAACTGTTGGACTTGCTTTCAGCGTCACGTTTTTAAATGAAAAAGAAACCGAAGATCTGTCCAATGTTGACTTCTTTTGATGGTGATCAATGATTTCTAAGCCTTTATGAAGACTAGCAGCCAAGGATTCTGTGGATCCAGCAAACACTTTGCTACACCTCAAGGAAGATCGAAAGTGGTCAACATGTTGATTTGACTCCCCAACAAATGTGCGATTATTTGTAATTTCTGGTGCGTCATTCTGTTGGTGTGGGCTGTATACTGACATATTAAGCATGCTTTTCCTGTTTTTCATTTTAGGAGATTCAGAAAATATAGGCTCCATGGAAGAAATTTCACTTGAATCCAAAAATTGTGAAAGAGTTGCCTCTGAATCTGTTCCTTCATTTTCACTTTCTTCTGAACAGCTTACATATTGATCACTTAAGTCTTTTTCACAGTAGTCTGTGTCCTTTGTATCATTTAATCTCTCCATTTTAACTCTTAGCTCCTCCTCAAGATCATTCTCATTAGCACTTGCTGCAACTGCTGAGTTGTCATCTTTGCTTGGCGAAATCAATGATCGGTTAAGACCAAGCCTTAACTGATTCAAGGATTCACGAACACTGTGTCCATTATAATATACAGGGTTGCTTGAGATTGAGTCACTTGATTTTGTTCTAATAAGTTCTTCCTGTATCCAAGAGAGCAGGGATTTGATATTGAAGCAATCCAAAAGGTGCAAGCTATTAGAAAATTGCTGTTTATACGGCAAAGAATGTACCTTTAGCTGGTGAATCTGACTGGGTACTGATTTCACATTGCTTTCTGTTATTTCATGTATCACCGGATGATTTTCCAGAAGTTTAACCTGTTCTCCAAAGCTGAGGATGCTTGCTGTTTCGCTACTATACCTGGTTGGAAAGAATGAGAATCTTTTTAATCAACACAAACAACAAGTAAAAAGTGGTATGGTTTCAACTTCTAGTATCCTTTTTATCAATGTAAATGTTAAAAACAAAAAGTAGTTAGAATTGGCAGAAATAAAATGCTTCAGATATAAAGTCAAGTACTTTTTGTCTGGGATAATGGTACATATGATAGAGAGTTTTCCATTTCCACCAAGTGACTCCTTCAGTAGATGAGTTAAAGAACTTCCAAATGGCATGCCTTGAGAAATTTCCAAGTGACTATGTTTAACCAGTGCATTTATCAAGTTCCTGCAGCAATAGCATCATAACATTGACTCATTGATGAATAAAGAACAACCCCCCTTTCACAACCGAAAAAACCAGAACATAATTCTGTCCAACATACCCATACTGCGATGTGGACTTGTTCAGAAGATTTCCGTCTTTCAGATACAGTTTAAGTGCTCCATCACCAAGTATGTTTGATTCAAATCCAGCTAGATCAACCAGGCTGAGTCTAGTTGTCTTGGAACTACTACCAAAACATTTTGATGATGCTCCCTGAGCCTTTGGGAAAAAAATGAAGTTTATTGAATCAGTTTACTGATAAGAACTGCTTTCAACAAAAAGTAAGGAACTTCAAATTTGCAGTTCCACTGCTATTTAAATATACAGATATGCAGACATGTGTAATATTGCTAGCTAGTCTCAAATAGATTTTGGATGCTGCATATATAGGAAATATCTCAACTAAATATGCCCGCAACCAAGAAGATTTGTCTCTTTGGTACCTCAGACCAGCAATCAATGGTGCATGTGAAGATAACATGTGACCTTGAACCCTTCGAGTTTGTGCTTGTTGCCACAACTTTTCTTCTTGAAAGTCCCTGTGCAGACAAATTTCAAAACATGTATAGTAATGATGAATTTTCTCTTGAAGATACTTAACTATTTGACTTGTTAGTAATTGGGAAATGTAATCACTCCAGAAAATTTAGAACTCTGAATAATCTGTTTCAATTTACGATGATTCTTTGTTTATCTGACTACTACTGGTAGTAATAATAAACCAATATAAATTTCTCAAAGTGAAGATAATACCAGAGTATGGAGAAGATCCAAACATCATATTCACTTACCTTGATCAATATCTTAGTCACATCTTCATAGCCAGTAACACATTCTTCCGTCAAATCTTTTATGTGAAATCCATTTTTGGCATCATCTTTTATCTGTGAAGAGCAACCAAGATTTTCTTTGACTGGATTCAAAGTCAATAAAACATGGCGAGCATTTGATGGAATGGGGACCTCTTTTGCAAACCGTATAGACAGGAAAAGGGCCATACCTCTAAATTTGTCTGTGTTGGATCAAGTAAATCACCAGTTTGCCCATTGTATATCTGTATCAAGTGTATGTTTATCACTCAAATCTTGCAAATTAAATCTGTATCTGAACTGAATACACAAGGGGTTGTATAAACCACTCATTACTTACTTCAATAAACGAACAGCGGCACTGATAAGTTGTCTGCCTTTCATCTATGTTTTCTTTGTCCTGCACATTAAAGATAAAAGTTTTGATCTTACAATAATCTAGCTAGTTTAATTTGTGAAACCAATAATAAGCTGGCAAGAAAACAAAACCTACTTGCTGAATTTTGGCAAACAACAGCCGAAGAACGCGTGGGGCAATGCCTTGATGATCAGTGGCTGATGAAGTACCAACCAGAGCACTAGGAGGACCCCACATTGTGTACGTCTTACCGCTACCACTCTGATAAAAAATCAAGATATTTTTACTTCACCAACTAAGCATCAATCTCATAGTACAACTACTGATAATGTTGTCTAGTTAAAAAAAATTACCTGCCCATAAGCCAAGAGTGACGTGTTGTAACCTGCCAGTGCATCAGTAATCAAAGGAACACCAACCATCCGGAATACATCCTCCTGAAAAAGAAGAAATGTTTAAAGGGGAAGGTGAAGAACCATGGCAGTTCTCCAATTTAAAGCATTTTGTCGCATTTATACATGGCAGAATAAACAGCTGAAAAACAAAGATTAATCACCTGGGTAGAGTTAGCATCAAAAACTGAATCAAAACAATATTGCCGATTGCCAACAACAGAGACAGAATCATGTGAAACTTTCTTGACGATGCATTCACCATTTTGAAGACCCTCCGAAGGCCTAATTCTCACCAACACCTGTTCAGACAGAAAACACATTCGAAACCATTACTAAATGCATAATCTGAATTCCAGCAAAAGTTGGGAAGTAAAGATTGTATCTTTTTTTCTAGCTAACCTTGACTGTCGGATTTGATGGCGCAGGAACTACAGATTCAGTCTCAGATCCGGTGGATTCTTGAGGAATAATAATGGGCTTTGAATATGAGATTCTGGGGAATGTACTTGTAGGTAAAAGTGGTGGGTCGCTGATCTGAATGTTGGGATCAGCAGGTGGAACATTTTCGCTGTTGGAATTGAGCTTTGAGCGTGATTTCATCATCGTCTTCTGCTTTCTTAAAGCTGATTTTGGAAAAAAACTCTTTAACGATGATGCAGAAATACTTCCTAAGAATCTGTTTTCCATGGCAAACAAAATTAGTGCTTTATGTATCAGAGAGAAAAGAATTGAATACGAACGGGAGATGAAGAATTAGTGAACGATAGGAGCCTAATTGAAAGAAATGGTACAGTGAAGAAGAGGAATAGAAGTTCAATTGCTTTTGGGATGTTAGATGACCGTTGTGGGAGAACGGAAAGAGAGAAATCAATTTTGAATTCCAATTTGACCTTTTTCTTTTTGTTTTTTTAAAGATGACATTTAATCGTATCACATAAAATCTATGGAAAATTAGGGATAGCGACAATAATCGAAATATTTTTAAGAATAATGACAACTACATATTTTTTATAGGGGCGACAATCGCATAATTTTATAGAGAATGACAAACAAATAATCCAAAAATCAATGATCTCCAAATGAATCCCGAAATCAAATAATTTTGATGTTAATTTCGATGTTGAATCCCGAAAATAAAGTGAATTTTAACGATGAATTTTGAAAATTAGTGGATTTGATGAATTTTTCACAATAATTAAAGCAATGAATTTCAAACAAAGTAATTTCGACAGTGAATAAATAGTTTTATCGCTTTACGCAAAAGTTTTAAAAAGCGCCCTTCTACTCAAATTGATGAAATATTTTGTCCTTCTCCTCATTCCCCCTAAAATCTATTATTATACACACCTAAATGAAAATACTTGATATCTATTTGGTGCACTCTATATAGCACAGACACGGACACGCTGTAGAACACGATACGAACACGACGATAGCTAATCCCAAAATTTAAGGACACGACACGCCGTCGACATGTTATATATATATATCTAAAAAACTAGACAAAAAAGATATGTAATATGTAATATTAATATCTAAAATGGATATTCGACATTCATAGGATGCCAAAAGAAAATTATGATTGACATTCATTGTAGTACAAATTATAAAGATAATTGTTTATCAACGATAAACATTTAAAGTTAATACAACATATTATTTTTTAAATTATTATAGAAATGAAAATCGTGTATTTTAACGTTTCAATTAAAAAAAACTTAAATTAAGAAGAAAAAAACAAATTTAAAAAATTGGGTTCAAGAGTGTCGGTGCCGTATCGAGGAGTGTCGACAGCGTGTCGGATATTAAAATTTAAATAATATTATTTTAATCATCCGACACGTGTCGTGTCAAAAATGTGTCGGAAACGACGCACGACGCTCAGATTGAAGTGTCGGTACTTCATAGCTCACAGCACGGGCCTGCTTAATCCAGGATTGCTTGACTATATTGCCTAGTTTCGTATATGTTTCTTTTTCGTTCATTAGGCGAATGATGAATGTTCCAGCGCATCTTCTAGCTAGACATGATATATATGTTTCTACTCGGACTCTTTGGGGTTCCACGCCCCCGGGTCATGTTATTACCGCTTGTTTGGCGGATCTTGATTAATATAACTCTTTGTTTTCTGAAAAAAAAAGGGGAAAAAAACTTTGAAGATTATTATATATATACATCAAAATTAAAAGGGAATTCATCAATCCATTTATATCCATCTCATTCGACATTCATCACATTAATGATACAAAGATTCAAGCTAAGCATTCAAAAAAAAGATCACGTCTTTGAACTAAATGCAAAGCCATTCTTACTCTTATCGTATGCAATTGAAATATCACTCTCAAATTTGTTTTTTAGCCAACATTAGCTCTAATAGCAAATGTCGTGACTATGATGCACCGACACTCCAATATGGATGACGTGCGCCGTATCCGACACAATTCCGACCCGACACACGCCGACACGTGTCCGACACATGTCGGTTGATTTACAATAATGTTAAATTAAATTTTAAAAATCGACACGCCAGGGACACGTCCTCGACACGGAGGGACACGTCAGGGACACGGGGGGACACGGCTATTTATATTTTTTTATTCTGTCAAACATTAAACAAAAACCTAATCTCGCCGTCGTCTCTTCATCGCCCTCATCTCTTCAGTTCTAGAAAAAATGGCAAAAACCCTGCTTCTATTGGCTATTCCTCCTCGCTATAACCTTCTTCTCCATTGAGCTTTCCATCTGCATAACGTGAAGGTCAGATTTCTTCTTTTATCATTTATGATTTTTTTTCTTCTCTTGTATGATTTTTCTTGTTCAAATTGCTTATGTCATCCAAGTATGGACGGACCTATTATTAGATTCATGTAACTTTAAGAAAGGATAGATCTTTTTGGACTTTTAGCTACTTGCATCTACATTTTGATGTTTAAATTTTTTTTTCTTATCAAATTATTTAATTTTATTTGTTGTGTTGTTTTTTCTCAGGTATATCCTTCATTCAAAATGAATGCCCATCAAACCGACGAGGATGTCACAAACTGATCGGCCTTTTCTAAGTGTCCAATCTCACCGGCAGTGTACCGGGTCAACTGTAGCCTAGAATTGGTGAGTCAAGGTCGTATCCCACAGGGAATCTGGTCGAGTACCAAAGTCGGTCTCGTCCTTAGTTCAGGTCAACACATACATTGAACGTGGTGATTTGTCAGATCACCGGTTCTACAAACTAAATATACACAAAACAAAGATTTTAAACTATATAAAAGAGATAGCCGAGCTATGATCCAACCAACTACTCTCTAACCCTAACTCGTTTCCGGAAGTGTTTCGACAAACTCTAATGTTCTCGGCATCGTTGAAGGGTGTCGTCTCCTATTTCCGAAAATAGACATCAAATCAACAACTACCCTCTTATGCTAGTCCAATAAATCCGCCTCGTTGTCACCGAAGCGGTGTCGATTCCTAATTCGAGACTAGGCATTAATTCAATAATCTACCCTCCTATGTCAGTTCAACAATTACCGACCGGATTTAATCGACCGACACGGTCTACGATCTATGAGATGCTCATTAACAATGATATAAACCTCACACACGAAACCGAATCTGAACAACTCAGTCGGTTTTACACGGTGATCCTAGAACCCCTTTTCCCGTACCCTCTCGCAAAATACATATGTAAAGACGATACGTGTGACACAATTATTGAGTGATCAGTTCAACAAAAGTCATTAAGAATAAGTTCTAGAACAATAAAAACACCGAGAATCTAACAATCATAACATCAAAACACTTCAATCAACGAGCTAAGGATTCGATTTCGAAGGCTATCACATATCTCGACTATCGGGAAATTATCTAATCATTATACTAAGCAAAATATAAGGAAACCACAACAAAAGTTAACAAAGATAAAGATCGAAAGCAAGGAGAAATTGAAATTACCGAATCGAGACGAAGAACACCGGAAGAAAAACGAAATCCAAACTGAAATTTCAATAGCTAGTAGCACCGATCTTCGATTACAACAACATAAAACTAATCTAAGCTAAAACTATATACAAATCTAATCTAAGCTAAGGAAATCAAGAAAACGCAGCAAATCGATCTAAAAAGGGAGCAGTCTCGATGATAGATCGAAATAAGGGTGTATAAAAGGTGTTTTTTCAGATCTGGACGCACAGGCGGGCGCCTGTGGTGACGGGCGCCCGCCCGTCAGATTATTTCCTTCACCAACTCGATCAGCAACTTTCTGAGGTGACATGCCCTCAGAAAAACGGGCATAACTTTGTGTGTAGACCTCCAAATCGAGTGATTCAAAATCCGTTGGAAAGCTAATGAAATTGTCTACAACTTTCATGAAGATGTCCAGCCCAGAATATGCCTCTAGGGTGAATCAAAATGCAGATCAGTGGAAGGTATGGTTGTAGTACCACCGCGTTTTGATCCATTTGAACGTTTAAGCTTCGGGCACGCGTTCCAATCCTCGTATCTCGCCTTCCGGACATCTCAAACACCTAAGTCCTGTACAAAATCACAACAAATACCACACATAATCCCTACAGGACACTAGGGTGACCGAGAGTATAGTAAATTACACCGAAAAAGACCGAGAATCCCGGACTTTACGTCCTAGGTCCCGAAATGATAACCAAGGTGTAAATACATCAAAATACAACCAAATGTCCCTGGAAACACATAAAACGAGGTATAAACGGGGTATAATCACATAGTAAATGATAGTCAATTTGACTCCCATCAACTACCCCCTACTTAGCGTTTGCTCGCCCTCGAGCAAAAATGAGCGATTCAAAAATAAAGATGGAGTCAACATTGCTATCATACATCAAGTCTATAATATTGAAATGATAAAACACAAGTAATTGATATAAATGCATAAAACACGAGCTCTACCTTGTATCGAGAAAAGAATGTGTGTGTGTGTGTATATAGCTTCTTCGACATTAATCACCAATGACCGGTTTAGATTATAGACATGTACATACCAGGATTACACCATAGGCTTATTGTCACGGATTTTATTAATACAAAATAAACAAGTAATAAAACCGGTTAACCTCAAGTGCAAGGATCGTAGTATAGAGGCTAATGCCGGGTCGATCTTACGGGGAACTAGACTGTTGTGAATCCTAGTTTTTGTTTAAACTAACCTATGTCACGGGTAAGCTAAACTAAACGAAGAACTAAACTACCAAATATGCGTAAAATTAACTAGCAGAGGATTACTCCAATGCTAGGCAAGATACGGGTAACGAACTTATTAACTAAACTAAACTAAGTGCAAAAGTAAACTAAACTATGCAACTCGAGTTTTAAGGATTTAAATCAAGTATAACGAACTAACAAGCAATTGATCCACCTATCCTATCAACATTCAATTCCAATTCGGATTATTTCATGATCTCTACTCAAGTCGTGATTCACCTACTTGAAGGCATAAACTCCTACTACTCGTGAGACAAGTTCGCTTTCTAATCTTTTATCTTTCGATGTTAAAGATTACGTCTTTCTAACCTAGGCGTGAAATCTTCGATTTCTAATCTGTAAAGTCAATCTAATAACTTTCGCTTTATTTAGATCAAAGATCCAATCTTTTATCATGGTGATCTAAGGTTGACATGACTCTCATCACATAACCAATCATCAAAGCAAGCATCTTTCGATTAAACACGCAATAAAACATACAAAACATGATAAAAGAAACGAACTTGAAATAGGACTCACAAAATAATCACGAACTAGAAATCAACTGTTGAGTTGGACGGCTTCACAACGCTTGTTCAAGAGGGTTTTAGCCTCTTAGCATCTTCTTGAGAATTGAAATTGATGAATAAAAAGACATGGAAAGTAGCTAATCTAATCTATGAATCTAATTGCATAAACTGGAAGAAAATAGAATAAAAACGCAGTCAAGCTGCTCCCTGGGGTTTTTAGGGTTCGAATTGTATGTTTTGTGTGAGAAAACAGCTGCTATATATAGATTTCGAAGTCGGTTTTACTAAGTCGGCCGACGGACGCTCGTCCGCTCTCCTGAACGCCCGTCCAGATAGATCTGGACAGCTGCAGACGCCCGTTCAGACAGCGTCCGAACTCTCTCAGATCAAAATCGCTTCTTCGACGCGCCCGTCATGACAAACGCCCGCCCACTCGACGGGACCCGACGCTGCTCACTTTGATCGAATTTTGATTTCTTGATCTTTATCTCATTTTCTCTAAGTTATTCCACCATTATCTCTTCTATCTTGGTGTAGCTCGAATTTTATCAACATTTGATCATCAATTTAGCCTCAAACATGTACCTACATGACATCAAAAGCACCGCAAAGCGTAACATAATTCCAATAAACATAAAATCATAATTAAAACATATAAATTCACCAACTTTGCGATTAACTCATTAAAAATATCATTCGCTCAATAATTCATTTAAACACTTAATAACCATGCAATTAATACAAATATGGGGGAAAACATTATAAAATATAACGTTATAAATCATATAAATTCACCCTTAACAACTCCCCCACACTTAAACCTTGCTCGTCCCGAGTAAGACAAAACAGAATCAAGCTCGAGATAGTATAGACATCTCAACGAATATAACATATATTCAATAACTTAGAAGTTCACCATTGTGTGTGTGCATAGCCATAGAAAACTTCCACTAAATCCAAACTTGAGGAACTCAAAGTAAAACTAGCTAATACCCCCTCGTAGAATAGTAATAAATGACACTCATAAGATGTACCCTACAAACGTGACATATCCCGAAAAAGATGATCGAATGAATCTAGGGCCTTTCTGAAATACTCAGAGGATAATCCCTACATCATATCTTTCAGTTTATACTGGGGATAAGATTAACGAAAACTAAGCCTTATATTCAATTCATAACACCTTTCTCATAAGTTGATTTAATTATTCACTTTTATAAACACACATTAGGATAAGCTATTGCCCTCATAGTAGAATAGGACATTTCGAGATAATACCCTACCTTACTCCAATCATAAGGCAGCTTTTCTTAACTGTCGTGAGCTTTTGGTCATCATAGTGGTATAGGACATACGTGGTACACCCTACCTCACTCCAATCATCGACCAGCTTTCGACATACTCAATTAATTCAATATTAATTCAACTTTTTTTCACTTTGACAATAGTTACGTTTTACTTATCACATTCAAACTTTCAGATATTCACAGTATAACATACTCGGAACTAAATACAAACTATCATAAATCTCAAGATATATACGTAGCACTAAGTACATGACTTATAAGAAAATCAAAAATCACTAATCCAAAACGGGGTATAGCTTTATAAAATAGCTCATCGTCACTATGGCTCGTGAAAAATAAAATCTTGGTGAAACAACTGATATACCCGGATTGGAATGGGGCCCTGTTCATCCATATTGGGCCTACAATCTTGGCCCATCAACACAGATAAATGGGCTTCTATCACCGCTGGCCGCTGCCACCAGACTCCTTCTAGTCGCTCGCCACCGGCCGGGACATGTCCGCCATCAGTTAGCCGGACTCATTCTCTCCATGTGATTCCAAACTATATACTCAAGGCACAAGTGAGTCCGCTGCTCGACCATATTTCTCGATACTCGCTGCTCGCCATGCTTATCCACCTGGCCAATCCAGCTGGCAACACTTTACAGCTGGCTAGGACACTTGTATTGCATGCATGCTTAACTTAGCTATGTACTCTCATTGTCTTGTCAATGAAGCATTGAGATGACTCACTTTTACCCTATATATATGGGATCACATTGTAATAGAAAATGATCTCAAGCTTTTAGCTATAAATCTAATACAAGCGTAAACTCGCCAATTTGTCGATCGATCAACTTGTTTATCTTATAAACCGATCCGCAAATTTTGTTCTTATTCGCCACCCTAACCACACCGGAGAAATCATTCATATCACCTTATATCCTCAAGATAAACATCATATCAAGAAACTGGTGTTCCACGCAACATCGCTTGGCTCCGCTATCGGAAAATCATTATCATTCAAAGATTTGGAGGCCACTTACTCCACCACAAAGACGATTTCACGGTGTCTCAGCGGTTATCATCATCTACGGTCTGGTCGGTCACCAAAGCTTTAAAACCTTTTGGGATAATACGTCTGCCTAAACCGCCGCTCTCCTCATCTCAAACAACTTACACAGAGATCATCAACCTCATTGCAAACTCACGCTTGAATCCATCTAAAATACCTGTGTTGGTTTATACATCTTTCATCGGTTTCAGATCTTCAAGTAAGGAAAGTTTGGTCATCTTTTAGTTGCAACACCTAGAAATCACAAGTCATGGGGTGGCGGGAAAAACATGAACCTCGCAACACCGCTAAAGCAAGCCCAATCGTGGATCGCCACGCTGAGCGAGCACACCTCGTGGAGAGGCTAGCCGGCGGTTATGTCGGGATGGGGCAGATGTCAACCCCGCCTCACAACCGACATGCGAGCATACATAATGGAAAGGACTAAAGCCCGTGAAATACACGAGGAAGCGGTTAGGAAAAGCAAAGGAAAGGGAATCGCGGGGACATCTAGCCCAAATAACTAACAAGAGGCTATTTCACCGGAGGAGCTCCTACACAACAAGATACATATAAAATAGCTCGCAAGCGCACATGGAGTATGTTGAAGAAATGCGGGAAGGAAATGCACTACTCATTGCGAAGGATTACCACCTCGGTCAATCCAGAATTCAACCCTCTCAACCCGCACAAACCGAGGTTCAACCCACATTCATTCCTCCAAAACGGTTCGACCACAAATGATCGTAAATAGAGGAGAGTAGTCATGCAACCTCACATCCCAAAGAGGGTAGGAAATCTGCGCTAGGTAGATTGGGGCCCGTGATCGACGATCGCGGTGCAAATTTCAAAGATGCGACTAAAGAACACTCGGCAGTTCGCACTCCGCTTGGAAGGACAGGGGACTCGGAAATTGAAGAAAGTTATGTTGCGCCCCACCTCAACCCCAAATCGGGAAGAAATAGGCATCATGAAAAACAGACAGAGGAATTACGTAAAGGTACAAAGGGTGTTAAACGGTTCCGACATGGGGACAAGTGTGCTTCATCCCAAAGATATCGAAAAGCGGCTCCAAGGGGAGGAACTCACTATCCTAATTTCATAAATTACCACGGAGCAACAGATCCTCTGGATTGGCTATCCGCTTTCCAGAGCAGAATCAGCTTATGTACCTCTAGCGACGAGGCCTGGTGTATAGCATTTGTGGGGTCGATGCAAGATCGGGCAGCATCATGGATCCGCAGCCTTCCTCCTGGATCGATTTTGTCATGGGATGACCTGATCAACAAGTTTATAGCAGAATTTAAGTCAGTGGGAGGACCTAAAAAGACGCATATCGACCTACATGAAGTACGACAAGGCGACAATGAGGGTACCCGTAGTTATTATGAGCGATTTTACAAAGTGTATGAGCTAACCAGGTATAGCGCATAACGCGTTGTCATGAGTAGTTTCAAACAGGTTGAAGCCGGGATACTTGAAGTCTTACTTCGCTTTGTCGCCACCAAATAACCTACAAGAGATGTTGAGCTCGACTAGGAAGTACATTGCATCGTGGGAAACGAGGAACGCTCTTCGTCCAACAAAGGCAAACAGAGGGTCGAGCGTAGCCCGCCAAGAGACACCCGTAGAGGCGCGATAGGAAATCAAGAAACTCGAAAGATTTAAGGAAGAGCATTTCACGCCGCTCGCATTTCCTATTCTCAAGTATTGAATGAAATCAGAGATGAAATACGAACCATACCCAATGGTTCTCGATACCCGCCGCGATGCATCCAAATTTTGTGGCTATCACAGGATAAGGGTCACACTACCGACGAGTGTATCCAATTCAAACGAGCAATAGAGAAGTTGCTCGCTTCGCATGGACATCATGATCATCTCAAACTTGATACCGGTGGTCCAGATAGGAGGAATCGCAAGCTCGTCGATTCGATAGAAACATTAGAATGATAACCGAGCCTCCTCCCAAGAATAATCGATTAAGAATCGCATTGGGTCCATCAACAAACATGTAGAGAAGCCTATAGTTTTATGAGGAGTGAATGTTTCTTGCCTTTACTCAAGTGAGCTAGTAACTTCAACCAATACAGAGGACATGTGCCTTTGCATCTCGGTGGTCGTCAATCGGGCCTGTGTCAATAGAGTGATGGTCGATACAGGGCTGCCGCCGCGATATCTTATACTACAATCGCTTCAAAGAGTTTGGGTTCAATGATTCTAATTTAAGGCCGCATAATGGCACCTTGAGGGCTTCACCAATCATAAGATACAGTCAAGGGCCATCGACTGGATGTACAGATGGGAGATTATGCACCTTTCGAATCGAAAATGTGATGTTTTTAGTGGTCGATCTTCACCCAATTATAACATGATAATGGGGACACCAAACTTTAAAACGATTTCAGATGGTAGCTTCCATTCGCATCATCGGACAAAGTTTTATGTTGGGGACAGGATCGAACGCCGATCAATGAGCTGCGCCGCCGCCCTAACATACATACATGAAATGAGAACGGGAATAAGAGGGTTCGAATCGAATGACCACTCAACATGGAAAACATCGACATGATCGTGGTCGCTTATTGATCCTGAGCCATTCAAAGTGGAGTGTGAAACGCTGCAAGTCAGAGATGAACCCGATTTTACAGGAGAAGATGAGTTGGTCGAGGTGGTCATCAACGATGAATATCCCGAACAAAAGGTTAAGATAGGAGCTCGGCTGAGTCCTGTCGAAAGGGAAAAATTAATACAACTACTCAAAGATAATTTGAGTGCCTTTGCCTGGGTGGTTACCGACATGCGAGGAGTCGAGCAAGACGTCGCCCTGCACCATCTCAACGTCGACTCAACTTTCAAGCCGATACAACAAGCCGAGCGCCAATTCTCAACCGAAAAGGAAGCGGCGATAAAGGTAGAGGTCGGAAAACTCTTGCAGGCTGGAATCATAAAAGAGCTTGCCTACCCTACTTGGTTGGCAAATGTGGTTATGGTAAAGAAGCACAACGGCAAATGGAGAATGTGCGTCGACTTCACGGACCTCAACAAAGCGTGCCCGAAGGATCCTTATCAGCTGCCACGAATTGACCGGTTAGTTGACTTTATTTCGGCTTTGAGGTTTTAAGTTTCTTAGACGATATTCAGGTATCATCAAGTGCGGATGGTCGAGCCCGACAAATAAAAAACGGCTTTCGAGAGTTTGGAGGATTGTATTATTATGAAATGATGCCATTTGGGTTGAAGAATGCGGGTTCGACCTATCGAATGGTCACTGTGGTCTTCGATTCGCAGAGATAAGCGTAAATATGAGGCCTACATAGGCGACATGGTTGTTAAGTCCGGCTGGGACGGTCACGCCGCCGACCTTCAAGAAACTTTCAATAATGTCCAAAACATTCGATGAAGTCGAATCCGCCAAATGTACTTTTGGTGTCCAGCAGCAAATTTCTCGGGGTTTATGGTTAGTCGTCGTGGCATCGAGGCTAATCCGTAAAAATTCAAGCTTTGATTGACATGAGAGAGCCTACCACTATCAAAGAAGTACAGAGGCTCAATGGCCGCATCATTGCGCTTAGGTCGCTTCATATCAAAATCGATGAAAGGTGTCTCCCATTCTTCAAAATTCTCGAGGCGACAAAACTTTTTCATGGAACGCAGAGTGTTCGCAGCATTTCAAGCTTTAAAAGAATATCTGTGGAAACCACCCTTTTGGCTAGCCCTATAGAGGAGATGTGCCGCTTTTGTACTTAGCGGCTTCGGACCGGCTGTTGCCGCTGTTTCTTGTCAGAGAGCCGGAACCTCCAAAATCCCGCTTATTATGTAAGCAAGGCTCTCGGTCCGGTGGAGAGCCGCTATTTTAATATTGAAAAATTAGCCTACTCGCTTGTTATTGCCGCCCGCAAACTCGTGGCTTACTTTACCTCACACACGATAGTTGTCTTAATCGATAGTCCATCATACAAATATTGCATAAACCGGACCTTTCTCGTCGACTTCTCGGGATGGGCAATCGAAATCACCGAGTTCGACATACAAGATCAACCCGTAAAAGCTATCAAGGGTCAAGTTACGCCAGATTTTATTGTGGAGACAAGCTTTAGCTCGCCTCAACCCCGCTCTCGCCATTACCCCACGAGCCCGCCGCGCCAAGAGTAAACCAAATCAATGTTGGCATTTATATGTTGATGGGGCATCTAACCGAAATGTTTGTGGGGCCGGAGTAATTTTGATGGAACCCGGATCGACGGAGGAAATCGAAAAAGCTTTAAGGTTCGAGTTCCCGGCCACGAATAATCAAGCCGAGTACGAAGCAGTCATAGCTGGGCTCAAACTGGCCAAGGAGCTAAATGTGGAAAATGTTGAAGTCTATTGCGATTCCCAACTCATCGTCAACCAAATCTTAGGGGACTATGTCACACAATCGTAGTATTCTCTAGAAGTATGGTGAGATTGTTCGACGATTCAAAAGCGGCTTCAAGTATTGCGAGTTCATCGTAATCCGGAGAGAGGACAACGAACGAGCGGACTATCTCTCAAAATTATCACTCAAAGAAGAAATTTGCACTTTCAATTATGATAGAGTATCTCATGTACACCGCTTATTAAGGAAACACAAATCATGGAAATCGATACACCAGCGCCGACTACATGTTGGATCGATGAGATTCAAAGCTTATATGTAGACAGCATCTTGCTCGATGGAGCGGATAAAATTCGCGCACTTAAGAAAAGAGCGGCGTGTATATCATAAACAATGGAATACTCTACGGAAGGTCCGCAACAAAGCCTTTATTACGATGTGTTCGAGTAGAAGAAAGCAAGACAATCCTTATCGAGCTTCACCAAGGAGTGTGTGGGGACACCCGCTAGTCGCTTCTTTGGCGCAGAAGGTTATAACCGCAGGTATTATTGGCCAACAATTTTAAAGATTCAGAAAAATTGGTTAGAGAATGTCCAGAGTGTCAAAAGCACGCGGACATCCCCGCGATACCATCATCCGGCCGAAAGCAGAGCATCATAACCGCACCTTGGCCTTTCGACATGCGTGGGGCTCGATCTCATCGGACCATTTCCACCAGGAAGAGGCGGATGCAAAGTTATCATAAGTAGCTGTGGATTATTTCACAAAGTGGATCAAGCAAAACCTATGGTTAAGATAACCGCAAAAGCCGCAGAGTTATTTCTTACACGATCAAATTTTTTTCACGTTTTGGCATTCCACGGGCGAGTATCGATCATGGCCCGCAATTCAGAAAGACTTTTCGGACCTTTGTGAGGAATTCAAAGTCAAACACCGGCAATCGTCCGTGGCTTATCCTCAGGAAACGGCCAGCCGAGGCCGCAATAAACAAATAATCAAGATGCTTAAGAAAAGCGTAGATGACAAGGTGAAAAAGCAGGAGGGTGGGTCGACGAGCTACCCTCCATACTCCGTCACTTCGCACCACGATCAAAACACCCACAGAGAAACACCTTTTGCCCTTACCTATGGATCAGAGGCTATGATTCCAGTCGAAATGGCACTACCCAGCATTAGGGTCGCATTATACGAATCAGCGAATAATCTTTTAAACAGGCAGATCGACTTGGATCTAATTGAGGAAAAAAGGCTGGCGACATATCATCGACTCGCGAACTACAAGCAACTCGCCAAAGAACAACACGACAAGCGAATCCGCGATCATTCATTTAAGGTCGGGATTTTGTTCTTCGAAATAGAAAGACCACCGGCATGGAGCCAAATAAAGGCAAGCTAACAAAGAACCGGGAAGGCCCTTATCAAGTCGCGAGGAAATCAAAAAGGGACTTATGTTCTCAAAAATCATCAAGGCTACGAGCTCAATAGACCTTGGCACGCGGACAACCTCAAAAGGTACTACATGTAATAAATCGGCTAGTGGTTATGGCTATCCTCTCGCTTATGACGGGAGTGGTTAGGCTTTCTTACTTGCTTGTAATCTTCACCCATCTAGCGGGATGAGTCGAAATTAATAAAGCCCGATTTTACATTTTCTTTTAGCATGTTATCGAGTATACGCTGGGTAGAAATTAAACATGTTCGAATAAATTTTCAACGAGGCCCTCGGCCAAACTTCACCTTTCCAATAAGCCAAACTTCACCCTCGCCAAATTAATAAGGGCAATATTTGGAAAATTTAAAGCGGTCACGATTTTCCAAATAACAAAAATCGAACTCAATATTAGACAAGCAACGAGCGGACAAAAAACAAACTTGTGGATAAAAATTATGAGTTGGATAAAGTACATACTATTACAGAGGCAAATGTACGGACAAAAGTACAGAAAAGAGAAGAGTTATACATATGCGAAATCAAAATAATGTTTTACAAAAAAGGAGCACAAAATTAAGAATTCTCAGGCCGCATCTCTTCATTATGGACGTTCTCTTCATGGAGAGAATGGTGCAAAGATCTCGATCTGCATTCGTCTCTGCACTCTGAGCTCTACCATCGGCTCAACGGTTTGCTCCACCTCTCCTCTTCAAAGCAGCCTCTTTCTCTTGCTTCAAGAGCTGCGCACACGCCTCCCTCAGATTCACCTCTATCACAAAGCAGAGCCACCCACCAGATCACACTCGGGGGGACATAGCGTTGAAGCTCAACATCAGAGAAGGGTATGCGATCATGGAATTCTCTTAGATAAACAGAGAAGGGATGGGTGAGAATCCATTCCTCTAAAACATCAAGGTCAGGAGTACCACCTTCATGAGCCAGGACGCACCTCGCGATGTGATAAAACCCTTGGTCATATCCCATCATAAAGCCGTCATCAGCGGCGGTCTTGAGCTGGCCTTCAACACTTGAGCCTAGATCCTTCAGTTGTTTCTCGCAGATCCGCACACGCTTTTTGCTCGGCCTCCCAATGAGCTTGAGCCTCGCCATTTCAGCTACCATCTCTTCCATAGTGCGATCAACGGATTTACTCGCTCCACGAGGTCGAGTTAACCTTATTTGCCTCAAAGAAGTTTGTGCTCTCGCCTTCTCATTCTCCGCCTCCGCCGCGCTTAACCGCCCACGAAGACCGGCGGACATCGCATTTGCGGCACCAAGAGCTTTCGGGTTTCGCCACTCTTTTCGACATCGGCGCCTCGGCTATTGTATTTCTATAATCATTGACGAATCGCGCCAAGCCGCATCAACCTAATGGAGGAAAATTAAACAAACAAGTCAATATTGACTTGAGAAAATAACAAAGAAAAAAGAATAAAAACAAAAGCAAGAAGAAGGTTTACTATGCTCACCGTGGCGCCATATAAGCCCCATAAATCATCAATACTCCCGAAAGGCACGGCGGGATCACCGATCCGCCATAACAACCCTATCCGCTATCCCGCGCCTATCTCCAACTGGATGTCGTTAGGGATACCCCATCTAAAATGCCTCAACGGGGCACATCGGCGATACCCCTTGCAATTGTGCGTGCCTTGGGGGTGTCGAGAGGTTGTTGCCGCGATAAACTCTTTATCCAACCAGCGGCGGGACAACCTCTAGGCCCAATAGGATCTCCAAAGAAAGTGGCACCACCGCTCTCGCGGGTCGCAGACACAACCTCATCGGCCCACAGTTTGCCTTGATCTACGCCTTTTCCTTACCCTTATCGGCTCGATTTTTTGGGGAGGGACCTCCCGCAAGCCGCTTTCATCTCCCGGGATCAATCTCTTCAACATCGCCCTCTTCTTCTTATCACCAAAGAAAGCGGCTTTGTAAGAGTGGTCCGCTTCATAGTCTTGCCCACGCGGCTTTTCTACTATCGGGCGGCCGGGATGGTTTTTGCGACCTTAGCTCCAGAGACTCCGCCGCCGACGCCGCAAGTCGACCATGGAAGGGCTGTCTTAACCCCTTTTAGTTCAATGCGCCCTTTTCACCTCGCCGACGGTCTTTTGCTTTGACAATTGGCTGCGACGAACTAATCTATCCATGGTACCTGCGGGGAACAAATATTTATTAGCGACCAGAAGATATGAAAAGAAACATATTATGAAAAGAGGCAAGAAGAATGCAAGTAAAAATCCTACTCGGTGCTCGATATTAGGATAACCGCCGCAGATTTCGTGACCGAGAAGGCATGAACCTCCCGTGGTGACATTCACCGCACTCAATCAGATGGGTCGGCAACAAGTCGACTACAACTAAAGGTTCGCCGACACCGCCGTGAAGTCCGGCCTGTATGAGATAGGGCTGAGCGACGTCAAGCAACAACCTCCAGTTAAATGCCCTAGCCTGAGGTTCATTTTTACGGGTATAGCCCAGATCGTCTTTCAGCTCGGAGATAAACTCATCATCATCAAATTGGGTTTTTATTTTGTTCAAGTGATCGGTCTTGACCGAATTCTCCGCTAGCTTCTTAAACGGCCAGCCTACCCGGGACTCTACCTTCATACATCTTTTGTCCCAATCCGCCACCTTATCGGGAAGATCAAATAACAAGCGGGGTCTACTATGACTCGATCGACCACGCGTTGGATTTGGCGCCGCTTCTTCCGGGAGAAACTATAAAAATATAAAAGCACCGGCATCGACGGTTCGCGCCCGCTCAACCTACTGATTATGATAAAGGACATGACCACGCGAACAACTCCCAAACTCAGGTCGCAAGGCATCACCTCCAGCTCCTCCATAAACTTAACAAAAAATGGATCAAGGAGGTCCGAGTCCGCCGCAAAATGATCATAATGCAACCACAGATAATCTTGCCGGTCTCGCCACGTGTCCATGACACGCTGGTCGCGCCCATGCCGACAAAGCGATAGTCCGCCGAGACATCATACGCCCCAAAGCCGGAAGTATAATCTTCGGTCTTTAAACTCCCTCCATCGGGCTATAAGATCACCGTCGCCCGTTTCGCTCTCGCGAGCTCATTTTCAACCGCAAATGACCTTTCTTGGCGCCTCTTTTTTTGCGGGCTCTCTCGGCGGTTTTCTTTTTACAACAATCTTTGGAGACTTTTGGGCTTCTCCGATACCACAAATGGTTTCCACGGCTTATTTGATCTTGCCGCCACGCTTAGCGGCTCCAGTGTTTTAAAACTCTCTCCATCCTGGTGAGGAGATTGCTTAGTGCCGCTTGGTCGTCATCTTCGACCTCGCCCTCAGCAGCGCCCTCACCAATAACTGCGACCACCTGGGTCGATTCTATGTTAATGGGTCCAGGGTTTGGATTTTCTTCCATCTCTCCTCGTCACCGCTAGAGCTAGCATCCTCCATGCTCACCTCCTTCGACCCATAACCCGCCGCGCCCTAGCCTCTTCGTCTGATTGTGTGTGCTCTGATGACATTCTGGAAAAGAAAAAGGGCAAGGTGGATCAGTTTATCACCCGGACATGGAAATCGGGTCGAGGTGAAAGCAATCAAATTCGAAACCCTAAAATGCATAGACCCCAAATACTGGAAAGCATAAACAAAGGAGTATCAATCGGAGCACATGCATATAGGAGTATTTTTTAGCAATCAAAAAGAAGGATCGAAATCACAGAAAAGCATAACAGATTGGGCTCATGACATTCATCAGAAAGAGGTACAATCGCAGAGACAAGAGTCACAGCATTCGTCAAAATTTTGTAAGAGAAATAGGAGAAATAAAGAGCATAATTAAATCAACAAGCAATAAAGGAGTAAAGTAGAGTACCTGATTGATAATAAAGATGATAAAACGTTGATCTTTGACTGGAATAAGCACTCGTCGGAATCTGCTTGTAAATCGCCGGAAGTTCTTGGTTTATCACCGAAGGAATTTATCTGAGAGAAGAAAACCGAAAAGTGGATGAGTTGGGGGGGACTCCTCTATTTATAGGAGGAAAAGAGAGGGGAAACGACGTTTGGGATTTTCAAAATTCAAACGTAATGATGGCGTGAACGGTTACCAATTTTTCTCCGCTAATCGAGCTAAGGACGGTTCGCTTCCAACCGCCGTGTCAAGTGCATCGCGGATCGATGTGACGCTTCGTATATCGATACGTCCGCTATTACTTTCCAACCGCTTAAATCTTTCTAGCGACCATCAACTACCCGCGTAATAAATGACTTCAAAGATATTGTCAACCTTATTTCAAGCCGCTACCTCGATCAATGCCCGCTAAAGCTTATCCCCGACAAAGCATCCTTGATAGAGCGCTATCACTTAAAATAAGCCCGACAGAACGTTGTCGGCAATCAAGCCTGTCCGCTACAAATGCACAGCATATAATCGGTAATTCGTTACGCGATACTAACACTGATTCAAGCCCGATAGAATGGTATCGGCGATCAAGCCTGTCCGCTACAAATGCACAGCATATGGCTAGTGGTTTTCACCAACACTAGTTCAAGCTCGATAAAACAGTATCAAAAGCCTCAATCATGTTTACTCACGAAGGAGCTCCATCGAAAGTTCTTTTTCGTTCTACTCTCCGCCTTGGCGGACACGCCAGCATGCAGTAGGGGCCATTGATATACCCGGATTGGAATGGGGCCCTGTTTCATCCATATTGGGCCTACAATCTTGGCCCATCAACACGTATAAATGGGCTTTATCACCGCCGCCGCCGCCACTGCACTTCTTCTAGTCGCCGCCACGGGCGGGACATGTCCGCCATCGATTAGCCGGACTCATTCTCTCCATGTGATTCCAAACTATATACTCAAGGCACAAGTGAGTCCATTTGCTCAACCATATTTCTCGATACTCGCCGCCGCCATGCTTATTCAACCGCCAATCCACCGGCAACACTTTACACCGGCTAGACACTTGTATTGCATGCATGCTTAACTTAGCTATGTACTCTCGGCTTGTCTTGTCAATGAACAAGTGAGATGACTCACTTTTTACCCTATATATACGGGATCACATTGTAATAGAAAATGATCTCAAGCTTTTAGCTATAAATCTAATACAAGCAGAAACTCTGCCAATTTGTCGACTGATCAACTTGTTTATCTTATAAACTGATCCGGCAAATTTTGTTCTTATTCGCCACCCTAACCACACCGGAGAAATCATTCATATCAGCCTTATATCCTCAAGATAAACACTGTTACCGCAAATCTGGTGTTCCACGCAACATCAACAACTAATTCACTAAAAATATGGTATATAGCATCAATGACTATAACAAATCGAACAAAAACGTATTGCCTACTCGGGACAAAACAAAAATTTCAAAAATTTTACTCATTTTGCATAGAAACATCATGTATTAAGCAAATGGTAGATACAAATCGACTCATTCCTCCCCACACTTAAACTACAACATGTCCTCATGTTGTGCAAAATAAAAGAAAAGAGAACTTAGCCGATTGTCTTCCGAAAAGGAGCAACTCGAATGATGCGCCTCACCCAGAATGCTCGAGGATATCGAGTAGATTGTGGACCATCCACTGTAAAACCGATATCGTCTAAAACTCACAAAAGCTAATGCAAATACCCGCACACTTGAAAAACAAAGAAATACCTCTGGGAAACAAGTGGATTATACCATATCATGAGTAGAGATAAACAAAGAGAAATCGAGATTGAACAATATCCACAGCAGTCTCTCAATAAAAACAGCAAATTCCATTCAAAACACCAACTCAAATAGAAAAACTTCAATTACAAAAACTAAGAAACGATAAAATCCAAGCCTACGAGAAACCGACAAGAGTCTAAAATAAAAACTAGAAAATAAACAAAAACAAAAGAAAAATAAAGGATATCTAGGATGCCTCCTAGTAGCGCTTAATGATTAATGTCGTTAGCTCGACACGCTTGAAGCTCACTGGTCAGGCCATTTGACTTTTCTACCACCACTACCTCGTTTAAGCTCCGGTCCGTAGTGTGGTTGCAGAAAACAAAGATTTAACACACATGGGTTAAATCCTTTATAGCTCGCCATATACGTGTAATCTTCCCCATGGTCGATTTCTTCTTCTTTTGATGGCGTTTCAACTTTTGCTCCCTTTCATACTCTTCCATGTCCCAACTACTACCTAGAACTTCTTCTCGATTTATCACAACCGTCATCCTCGTAAAACAAATCGGGCTTAAAACTCATCAAACTCGCCGACTTTTGGGGTGCTACACCCGAGGATATCGAGAAATCGAGCAGTCAAAGGCTTTACCTTGGGTTCACCAATGTAATGCTTGCATCTTTGACCATTCACTCGAACGGTTGATCACCATAACCGCTGCAGATTCTAGAACGCCCCAGAATGATTTGGAGAATCTCAAATGGACTGCACTAACGTGTCCTTAACTTCCCAGAAACAAATGTAACCTGGAATTGTATAGTAACACTTGCTCTCCAACTTGAAATTCTCTTCTTGATCTTTTGCGTCATGAAGGAGTTTCATCTTAGCCTTATCGATCCTGGCACTTTCGTAAGCCTCAAGCCTAAACTCGTCCAACTCATGCAATCGCCTAGCGATGATGTTTTCACACAGCTTGGGAATCGAAGTTAAGAAACTTTGTAGCCCAATAAGCTCGTGCTCTAACTCAACCGGCAAGTGGCACGATTTACCATAAACCATCGGGTAGGTGATGTACCCACTGGGGTCTCATAGGCGGTTCGATATGCCCATAGTACATCATCCAACTTTAGACTCAGCCTTTTCTATGATCGTTTCACTGCTTTTCTCCAGATCCTCTTCAAGCTCGTTGCTTCTTCGCTCCAACTCGACCACTAGTCATCGGATGATATGGTGTGCTAGTTTTGTGACGAACACCATACTTCTCGAGGACTTTTTCCAAAGGTCGGTTGCAAAAGTGTGTCCCTTTATCACTAATTAAGGCACGTGGACATCCAAACCACACAAAGATATTCTTCTTTAGAAAATTCATGACCGTTTTATGATCATTGCGAGGAGTGGCTATTGCCTCCACCCATTTCGATACATAGTCTACGCAGACTAAGATGTATTTATTACCACAAGAAGATGGGAATGGACCCATAAAATCGATGCCCCATACATCAAAGACTTCGCATTCTAAGATGGGTTTCAAAGGCATGTCAAACCGCCTTGTCAGAGTACCGGTTCTTTGGCACCTATCATAAGCTTTACAGAAAGCTTCCGTGTCCTTAAAGATCGTGGGCCAATAGAAACCGGACTGGAAGATCTTCGCAACCGTTTTCCAAGGACCAAAGTGACCACCTGTGGGTCCACTATGGCATTGCTCGATTATATCGCGTTGCTCAGATTCATGAACACACCTCCTTAGCAAACCATCTTTACAGATTTTGAAGAGGTAAGGTTCATCCCAAACGAAGATTTCACATCGTAGAAGAACTTCTTCTTCTCTTGATAAGACATTTCGTGGTCAAGATATTGGGAATGAAGGTAGTTGACAATGGAGGAATACCATGGGACGCCTGGAGCGCAACCATCGATAAGCATGATGTTTTCTGAGGAAAGTAAAGATCTATATCATCAGGTTCGCTTTTCCTCACCAACAATCTTGAGACATGATCACCACTACGTTTTAACGCTCTTTTGTCTTTAATTTGGACATCAAACTCTTGTAGGTCAGATCCAACGAAAGCAGACGCGTTTAGCCTCTTTCTAGGTCATGAGATAGCGCAAGGCAGCGTGGTCACCCAAACAGGTGACTACAGCCCCAACAAGTAACTACGAATTTGTCCATAATACCACAACCAACAATTCCTTTTCGTGGTCGTGTAGTTAACTTGTGCGGGGCTCGGGCAGGTGATCGGCATAATAGATAGGTTGGAATTTTCCTTCGATCCTTTGGCCTAAAATCGCACTAATCGCATAGTTGGATGCATCGCATATAAGCTCAAGCGGTAGGTTCCAATCAAAGCGATATAAGAATCAAAAGCGGAGATTAATCGACTCTTAAGCTCCTCAAACGCTTGCTTGCGGCTATCATCAAAGGCGAATGTAACGTCTTTCCTTAAGTAAGGTAGACAAGGGCTTGGCGATCTTTGAAAAGTCCCGAATGAATCTCCTATGGGTTTCGACATGTCCGAGAAAACCTCCGACTTCGCGAACACTCTTAGGATAACTCATCTTTCGATAGCTTCCACCTTAGCCCTATCTACCTCAATACCTTTGGCGGACACTTTGTGGCCAAGAACTATTCCTTCATCTACCATAAAATGGCATTTCTCCCAATTTAGCACCAAGTTCTTTCCACACACCTAGATAACACCGATCAAGATTATCGAGGCAATCATCAAGGATTGACCAAAGACCTAAAAGTCGCCCATGAAAATCTCCATACACTTTTCAACTAGCCCGTCAAAGATAGCCATCATACACCTTTGAAAGGTGGCTGGGCATTACAGAGACCAAATGGCATCCGCTCAGAAGCGAATGTACCATAAAGGCGGTGAAAGTGGTCTTCTCTTGGTCAACATGATCGATGGGTATCCGAGGTATCCTCGAATATCCATCCAGAAACAAGAGAATGCGTGCCCCGCCAGACGCTCAAGCATCCGGTCAATGAAATGAAGGGGAAATGATCTTTCATTGTGACCTCATTGAGTTTTCTATAGTCAATACACACTCTATAGCCTGTAACGAGCCTCAATGCTATCTCTTCTCCTTCTCATTCTTCTCAATAGTAATTCCACCCTTTTGGGAACTACTTGAGTCGGGAAACCCACTCACTTTGCCAAAGAATGGCGTAAATGATACCCATGTCTGAAGCTTAATGATCTCCTTCTTGACTACTTCTTGCATGTGAGGTTAAGCCTCCTTTGGGGTCTGTTCTTACACATTTAGCACCCTCACTAGTCTTGATCTTGTGCATGCAGATGTCGTGAGATATTCTCGGATATCTCCCACCGCCATCCAAAGGCTTTTTCGCTTTTGCGCAAGACGTTTAACAGATTTCACTTCTTCTATTCGAGATAGCTTGGCGAGATATGATCAAGGAAGCTTGTCACCTTCACGTAGGAACACATACTTAAGATGTTTAGCAACGGCTTCGTAACTAGATCTCATGGGGATCCTCTAAACTCGATTTAAGCTCCTCCACTTTTCAACTCAAAGATCGCTGAGTTTACTTAAGTGGCTCCACCGCCAAAGATTCTTCTCTTAATAACTCATCCTCAAGTCACCGCTAATTGATCTAGATTAACCAAACCATGACTATTCAGATTATCGATCAATCGCTCATATTCCGCTTTCCACGCCTTGACTTGCTCGTCCATACAGTCATTGAAGTCATGAAATGACTCCTCAATGGAAAAGCCGGTTGGAGAACCAGAGGGTACTTGAATAGATTTAGAGACACTATAGCTCACCTCTTGGTCACCAACTCGAATAGTTACTTGCCCACCATCACAATCGATGAGGGCTCTAGCTGTAGAAAGGAAGGGTCTTCCAAGAATCAGGGGAACATCCTCACCTTTCTCCATATCTAAGACGTACCAGTCAACTGGGAAGGTAAACCTATCAATTTGAACTAATACGTCCTTCAGGATCCCTGAAGCTTTCTTGGAAGATCTATCGGCGAATTGAAGGTTCATGGTGGTGGGTTCTAGAAGATCTTGTAAACCAAGCTGATTGCAAACAGACAACGGCATCAAGCTGATGGATGCACCCAGGTCACATAAAGAATTTGGGAAGACTAGGCCTCCCATCTGCAATGTGAGCACGAATTTGCCTGGGTCACCCCTCTTGATTGGTAAGTCATGATAATTGACCATTGAGCAGTCCTCACCAATTGCTCGATCCATGTCTGCTAACTTCTTTTTAGAAGAAACAACATCCTTGATGAACTTGGTATACTTAGGCATTTCAACCAAACTTCTGAGAGTGGAAGATTAACCTGAGTATTTTTCAGCAAATTAAGCACCTTTTCATACTTCTTATCTTCATGCAAGGGAATGTTGCTTTTTCTAGGTGGAAATGGAAGCTTTTTAAGGTCACTCTCGGAAAAGACTTTCTTTGAGGATGAACTTACGGCCTTGTCTTCTAGATCTTTCCACCTCACCACTTTTTCAGACTTCTTATTAGTCAGGGGATCAGCCACCTGACTCTCAACCGAATCTTCTTTCCTCAGGGGTTCAGCCACCTGAGGTGTTTCAACTCTTTCATTTCTCGGGGGATCAGCCACCCGAGTACTCTCAATTCTTTCACCACTCAGGGGATCAGCCACCTGAGTATGCTTTTGCAGGACAGAGGATAATAGGTGCTCAACTTCCCCTCCTGCACCATAATTGGCATGAGGGGCTAGTGGTTTCCCTGGAAGCCAGGGGGACCACTCAGCTGAGTGCCACTTCTTAAACTCATTGCACTGGCCTCCTCTTTACCGTATTGCATTGTTGGCACGAGGTCAGTACATTGGTTGTTGCTTATATCGGCCTGAGCAACTTGACCGCCCCTTGGGTTTTTCTTAGTAAAACTAGGCAGATGCCCTGGGGGTCTTGACGCTAGCTGCTCAGCCAGTTGCCCTATTTGCCTCTCAAGGCTCTTGTTTGTATTCATTAGAAGTTGAATACTTTTACTCTGATCCTCCAACTTAGCTTCGAGATTGTTGGACTGGGAGGGGCCTTGAGAGTTTTGGGAATTTTGAGAGTATGGCTGGCTAGGCCGATTCTGAAATTGAGAATTAGAATTGAAAGGCCAATTCTGATCGAACCTCTGAGTATGATTTGAAAATTTTGAGTTCTGGTTCTGATTGAATCCAGGGTTTCTGTTGAAGTTTGGATTTTGATTAAAGCTCGGTGTTAAGGGTGATTTTGTACGTTTTATAACGATATATTTTACGATGATTTTCCCCGTATTTATATTATTTGCATAGAATTGGCCTTTATATTGAAATATTAAGCGAGTGATGTTTTTAAGGGTCTAATTGCAAAAGTGATTAAATTATGTGTTTAATTGCTGGTTTTATGTTTATTCATATGATGTTACATTTTTCATGTTTCTATCATGTTGGTAGATACGTTTTCATGATGAGTAAGGAGCTTAAACGATGATCACATGAAGATGGAAGAGTTGAAAGATGTTTAAGTGAAGAATTATTGAAGAAACCGAACCAGGCACTTCATGGGAATTTTGTCCACTTTTGTAGCCACTTTCAGGAAAGTTGTCTTGATGTAAGTTGTAGAGGATTTAAATAGCTTTCCAACGCATCTTGAATCACCTCATTCGGAGCCCTAGAAGTGAAGTTATGAGCAAAATACTGAGCTGAGTAGTGGACGGGCGTCCATAAAAGTGAATCAGCGTCCGTAATCGATTTTACATTCAGAGAGTTCAGACGCTGCATCAACGCAGCGCTCATTCTCCGTTTCATAGAGGCTGGACGAAAGGCCCAAGATAGTGGACGGGCGCCCACGGCACCGCTTTGCTGAAACCGACCTAAAATCTATAAATAGCGCGATTTCTCAAACCCTAATCATCATATTTTCGACTAGGCGCCACAAGCCCTTTGGGGCGCTTTTTTGTCGCGTTTTCCTCCGCAACAAACATCTTTTAATTTCTTTTCAATTATGTTATTTCTATTCCAACGATGAGCTAAGGCTAAGCCTAGAACAAGCGTGTGAAGCAAATCTCTGCAGCTGCTTTCAATTTCTTCTTTGGATGTTTCGTGAGTTTTATTTAAAGTTCGTTTCTTTATTATGCGTTCTTATTGATTATGCAATTTATATCGAGAGATGGTTGCTTATTTGGTGTTTAACGTTGATGAGAATCGTTGTTAGACCTAGATCACCATGATAAAGTTTGGATCTTTAACCTATATATAACGAGAGTTGTTAGGTTAGAAATCTAGGTTGCTAGATTGAATAAATCTTACACCCTTTGTTTTGATAGCATCAATCTTATAGATCGAGAGATGAGAGATTGATAGACTAATTATCTACTTAGAGTAGAAGTTCATACCTTTGATAGGTGAACCACAACCTTTATTTAATCTTCACCAAACGATCTGGGGTAGAAGTTGAGAGTTGTGAGATAGGTGGATCATTGCTTGTTCTTCGTTAAATTAATTGAGTTGTTTCCTTAGTTTATAGATTACAATTAGTTTAGTTAGTTTGGTTCAAGAACGATCTTTCCTGGCTTTGGATTGTTGATCCTCATTCCGCTTTATTTGTTTGTTTTCGTTTTTAGTTTTGTTTTGTGTTGTGACGTTCTTAGGAAGAATTAATAAAACTAGATTAAACAACCTCGATTCCCTGTGATCGACTCCGGTATCAATCGCTATACTACGATCCCTGCACTTGGGGAATACCGGATTTATAAATTATATTACTTGTTTGTTTTGCATAGATAAAATCCGTGACAAGTTTTTGGCGCCGTTGCCGGGAATCGGTACGGTTGTCTAGTTTTATTAGTTTTTCTAAGTTGTTCCGCTTTTCTTGTTTTAATTTATTTTTATTTCTCGGTTTTAGGTAGATTAGAGTTTAGGATTTGTGGTTTTTCATAGTTTTTCTTTTATAGTTATCTCGTTAGTTTTCCCACCCGCTTTCCCTGGTGTTTTTTCTCGCTGTTGCCTCTTTCGCAATGGACGAAGCGCCCATTTTATCTCCGACGCCCGTCAGCTTCTTCAGCTTTTTTAAGACGAAGCGTCCGGATTTCCCCACGCCCGCCTAGTTCGCCAGAGGACGCTCATCCATAGAAAGTGAACGCCCGCCTCAGTATTCCCTGTTTGATGTCTTTTCTTGTTTCTATCTTTTGTCTCCATCTTTTCTTGTTCCTACATTGATTTGGGGACATCTAGGTTGATTTATCGACTCCAAGTTTTCAACGATCAAATTTTTGGATAAAGGGTTCGTTTTAGCACTTGATAGTATTTTGGCCATAACTTTCGGCTCGAGTGTCGGATTGGCGCAGACCCCAGACCCCAATTCGACGCCGAGCTCGTTCCGACGCCGACGACGTTTCGAGGTCAAAATCCACTGTTTTCCCTTCCATTTTGGGCTCAGTAAGATTTCAACACGCTTTCCCCTTTTAGTGTTTTCTGCTTTTTCCGCTTTTAAATTTTTCGTAGTTTAGGTTTCTCGCTTGTGTTTCATACAATATTCCATCTAGGATTGAGGACATGGATGAGCAGAGTAAGATCGCCATGTCAAACAAACAGATGGCATCTCTTCAAATGTCGCTTAATCCTACGAATCCGACTCGTCTTTTCCACGTAACTCTCCTGCTCGCTCGTGGAAGATGTTGTCGACCGCCATGTGGTTGGCTGTTGTCGATATTTCCGCTGGATATCAAGTCAATTCTTTCCATAATCGAGGAAATTTCACCCACCACATGTCGAATTGTGACAACGTGGGACATATCGCTCGCTTCGCCCTAATAGTGACAAAGATTCTTTCATTGGCCGTAACAATCGGACTTTTGACAATCGTTCTCCGCCATAGCAATTTTCAAAATCGGGTTTCAATCCAAATCGTAATTTTTATCAAAACCCGAACTTCACCATGATCAAGATATCAATTTTTCCGATCAAAATCAAAGTTGGTCTCGACCAATCTTTTCCACAACACTTTCGTAATTATCCGCACTCTCTCAACTGACGATCTTGAAGCTAATTTTAAGGAGCAAAAGGATGCTATCCAACGCCTTTTGGTAGGCTTATGGATATTAGGCAAATGGCTCAAGACCAAGGCATTGACCTAACTCCACACTCCCCTTATGGTGGAGAGGATACTTACACCAATGATGGTGCAAGTCATGAGAATCCATTCCAATATGACCACAACTATGCACCAAAGACACAATGGTGGGAGCAGAATTATCCTTGTTCTCCGTTGGGTCAAGATCAAAGCCATTGGCCACAAGGGACGATTGATGAGCTAGAACCGATGTGGGTCGGCTTAAGTTACAAAGGTTAGAGACTTCCTTCCCTCCCGCAGGTGTGATGATGAAGACGGTTGTCCTAGAAAGATCCGACGTTAGAGATAGTTGAAGATGTTAATCACCCGGTGTTGAGAATACAGAGAGGACACTGCGCTGAATTAGAGATAAATCACCCGGCGGAAGTCACATTAGAGGAGCCGCTGAAGCCACACAGTGTTGAAGTGGTTGTGGATAAGAGAATGAAGGATGAAGAAGAGGAAGAACTCAAGATTTAGACCTTCCTCTCGCCTCAAGAATGTTATGCATCTAGATAAGTGCACTCCTAAGATTCCTTGGTATGCTTCCATCGTAAACTACCTTCATTCCCAATATCTTGATCCAAAATTGTCATATCAAGAGAAGAAGAAGTTCTTCTCGATATGAAATACTTTGTTTGGGATGAGCCTTACCTCTTCAAAATCAGAAAGATGGTTTGCTAAGGAGGTGTGTTCACGAACTGAGCAACGCGATATAATCGAGCAATGCCATAGTGGACCCATGTGTGGTCACTTTGGTCCTTGGAAAACGGTTGCTAAGATCTTCCAATCCGGTTTCTATTGGCTCACGATCTTTAAGGATCTGTAAGCCTTTCAGAAGCTTGCGATAGGTGTCAAAGAACCGGAGCTTTGACAAGGCGGTTTGACATGCCTTTAAAACCCATCTTAGAGTGCGAAGTCTTTGATGTATGGGGCATCGATTTTATGGGACCATTCCCATCATCTTGTGGCAACAAATACATCTTAGTCTGCGTTGACTATGTTTCGAAATGGGTGGAGGCAATTGCCACTCCTCACAATGATCATAAAACGGTCATGAAGTTTTTCAAGAAAAACATCTTTGTGCGGTTTGGATGTCCACGCGCCTTGATCGTTGATGAAGGGACGATTTGCGCAACCGACCCAGAGAAAGTTCTTGAAAAGTATGGTGTTCGTCACAAATCGGCACACCATATCATCCGATGACTAGTGGTCGTTGAGCGAAGCAACCGAGCTTGAAGAAGATCCTGGAGAAAACAGTGAACGGTCATAGAAAGGACTGGAGTCTAAAGTTGGATGATGTACTATGGGCGTACAGAACTGCCTATAAGACCCCCATGGGTACATCACCCTATCAGATGGTTTATGGAAAATCATGCCACTTGCCAATCGAATTAGAGCATAGAGCGTATTGGGCCATTAAATTCTTAAACTTCGATGCCCAATCTTGTGGAAAACACCGACTGCAGCAGTTGCATGAGTTAGATGAGTTTAGACTCCAAGCCTACGAGAGTGCCAGGATCAGTAAGGACAGAATGAAACTCCTTCATGATGAAAAGATCAAGAAGCGAGAGTTTCAAGTCGGGGAGCAAGTTTTCTTTGCATAATTCCAGTTACATCTGTTTCTGGAAAGTTGAGGACACGATGGTCCGGCCCCTTTGAGATTTTGCAAATCATTCCCGGAGGTGTTTTAGAGCTAAGAGGTTATGATGACCAGCCGCTCGAGTGAATGGTCGAGGTGCAAGCATTACATTGGTGAACCCAAAGAGAAACCTTTGACGGTTCATTTCCTCGATATCCTCGGGTGTGGTACCCTTGAAGTCAACCAGTTTGACGAGTTTTCGCCCGATTTGTTTTCTGAGAGTGACGGCAGTGGTCCAAGAGAGGAAGTTAGGCCGGTAGTTGGGATATGGAAGAGCTTAAAAGGAGGCACGGTTAAAGAGAAGATCAAGAAGAAGAAGTCTACAATGAGGAAAATTAAACGTGCTTGGAAAGCTATCAAAGATTTGACCCCATGCGTTAGATGTTGTTTCTCGCGCACACACTGATCGATCGAGCTACACGATGTAGTGGCCGAAGAAAGGTTAAATGGCCTCGATCCAGCCGAGCTTCAATCGTGTCGAGCTAACGACATAAAACAAAAAGCGCTACTAAGGGGCACCCTAGATATCTGCTTTTTTTTTTATTTTCTTTTTGTTCTTCTTTTGTGTGTCTTAGTTTAGTTTTGGTCTAGTTAGGGTATTGCGTGAATCAGCTCTGTATTTGTGGTTGACGGTTGGATGTTCTCGCACTTTTCCTTGACGGTGATTTTTCCATCTAAACGATTATCTCTTGTGTTTCATATGATATAATTCCCCCTGTCCCGAGATACTTTTCGTGTTTGTCAAGTGTGCGGGATAGTCTTGATAAGCGCTTGTGAGTTTTCAGACGGTGTCGCTTTTCCGGTGGATGGTCCACAATCATCGATATCCTCGAGCATTCCTGGTGCCGCGTGATCATTCCAGAGTTGCTCCCATTCGAACGACAATCAGCTAAGTTCTTTCTTTCTTTTATTTCTCGCACAACACGAGGACATGTTGTAATTTAAGTGGGGGGAGGGAATAAGCTATGTATCTACCGTTTGCTTAATATATGATGTTTCGTGCAAAATGGGCTTAATTTTTCAGTAATTTTTCGACACTTTTGTTTTTGTTTTGTGTCGAGTAGGCAATACACATTTTGTTCGGTTTGTTGTAGTCATTGATGCTGTATACCATATTTTTAGTGAATTAGTTGTTTCACCAAAATTTATTTTTCACGAGCCATAGTGAATGATGAGCTAATTTATAAAGTTATACCCCGCTTTGGATTAGTGGTTTTGATTTTCTTATAAGTCATGTGCTTAGTGCTATGTATATATCGTGGAGATTTATGATAGTTTGTATTTAGATCCAAAGTATGAGATAACTGTGAATATCTAGAAGTTTGAATGTGATAAGTAACACGTAGCTATTGTCAAAGTGAAAAAGTTGAATTAATATGAAATTATTTGTGTGTGTCGAAAGCTAGTCGATGATTTGGAGTGAGGTAGGGTATACCACGATGTCCTATACCACTATGATGGCTAAAAGCTCACTTACAGCTTAGGAAAAGCGGCCTTATGATTGGAGTAAGGTAGGTATTATCTTGAAATGTCCTATTCTACTATGAGGGCAATAGCTTCTTCTAATGTGTGTTTAAAGTGAAATAGTTAAATCAACTAGAGAATTGGTATGGAATGGATATAAGGCTTAGTTATCGTTAATCTTATCCCCAAAGATAAACCGATAGATATGATGTAGGATTATCCTCCGAGTATTTTGTAAAGGCCCTAGATTCATTCGATCATATTTTTCGGGATATGTCACGCTTGTAGGGTGCATCTTATGAGTGTCATTTATTGCTATTCTACGAGGGGTATTAGCTAGTTTTGCTTTGAGTTCCTCAAGTTTGGATTTAGTGGAAGTTTGTTATGGCTATGCACACACTCACGTGGGTGAACATCTAATTTATGTGAATCTGTGGTATATGTGTTAAGATGTCTATACTTTTCTCGAGCCTTTACTTTTGTTTTGTTTTGCTCGGGACGAGCAAAAGCTAAGTGTGGGGAGTTGTTATGGTGATTTTGTACGCTTTATAACGATATATTTTACGATGATTTTCCCGTATTTATATTATTTGCATAGAATTGGCCTTTATATTGAAATATTAAGCGAGTGATGTTTTTAAGGGTCTAATTGCAAAAGTGATTAAATTATGTGTTTAATTGTCGGTTTTATGTTTATTCGTATGATGTTACATTTTTCATGTTTCTATCATGTTGGTAGATACGCTTTCATGATGAGTAAGGAGCTTAAACGATGATCACATGAAGATGGAAGAGTTGAAAGATGTTTAAGTGAAGAATTATTGAAGAAACCCGAACCAGGCACTTCATGGGAATTTTGTCCACTTTTGTAGCCACTTTCAGGAAAGTTGTCTTGATGTAAGTTGTAGAGGATTTAAATAGCTTTCCAACGCATCTTGAATCACCTCATTCGGAGCCCTAGAAGTGAAGTTATGAGCAAAATACTGAGCTGAGTAGTGGACGGGCGTCCATAAAAGTGAATCAAGCGTCCGTAATCGTATTTTACATTCGTGAGAGTTCAGACGCTGCATCGAACGAGCGCTCATTCTCCGTTCATAGAGGCTGGACGAAGCGTCAAGATAGTGGACGGGCGTCCACGGCACCGCTCAAATCGAAACCGACCTAAAATCTATAAATAGGCGCGATTTCTCAAACCCTAATCATCATATTTTCGACCCTGGCGCCACAAGCCCCTTTGGGGCAGCTTTTTTGCGTTTTCCTCTGCAACAAACATCTTTTAATTTCTTTTCAATTATGTTATTTCTATTCCAACGATGAGCTAAGGCTAAGCCTAGAACAAGCGTGTGAAGCAAATCTCTCGCAAATGTTTCAATTTCTTCTTTGGATGTTTCGTGAGTTTTATTTAAAGTTCGCTTCTTTATTATGCGTTCTTATTGATTATGCAATTTATATCGAGAGATGGTTGCTTATTTGGTGTTTAACGTTGATGAGAATCGTTGTTAGACCTAGATCACCATGATAAAGTTTGGATCTTTAACCTATATATAACGCAGAGTTGTTAGGTTAGAAATCTAGGTTGCTAGATTGAATAAATCTTACACCCTTGTTTTGATAGCATCAATCTTATAGATCGAGAGATGAGAGATTGATAAACTAATTATCTACGAGAGTAGAAGTTCATACCTTTGATAGGTGAACCACAACCTTTATTTAATCTTCACCAAACGATCTAGGGTAGAAGTTGAGAGTTGTGAGATAGGTGGATCATTGCTTGTTCTTCGTTAAATTAATTGAGTTGTTTCTTAGTTTATAGATTACAATTAGTTTAGTTAGTTTGGTTTATAACGATCTTTCCGGCTTTGGATTGTTGATCCTCCGTCGGCTTTATTTGTTTGTTTTCGCTTTTAGTTTTGTTTTGTGTTGTGACGTTCTTAGGAAGAATTAGTAAAACTAGATTAAACAACCTCGATTCCCCTGTGATCGACTCCGTATCAATCGCTATACTACGATCCCCGCACTTGGGGAATACCGGATTTATAAATTATATTACTTGTTTGTTTTGCATAGATAAAATCCGTGACAGCTCTTAATTCCTGTGTTGATCCGCTAGATATGTCTTTTAGTTCGTAGAGAAGGCTTTTTTAAATTGACAGAGTTTATGCTCTTTGTATTATGTAACGTGTGTATCTTGTATTGTGTATTCTTCTTGTCTCAATCAATACCTTCTATTTATAGCCTTGATTTTCCTTGAATTTGAAATTCGGTTCATGGTATATTTGTTGTGCAGAGAATAATCTTAGATTTAATTCCTGATCTCATCCTTGATTAAATTCTCCTTGATTTTAATGATCTCGATTTTATTAAACGCTTCTTCTGCAAAACTGGCCATTGATTGATTCGTGCATTAATTGCTTGAATTACTTATTTTCCACGCTCGTAGAAGTGCATAACATGCTTGATTTAGTTGTTTAAGCCGCTAAGTTTGACCGGGCTTAGTGAATCTTTTCCTTTGTCGTTGAGATCTCCTTAACTATTTTCTTTAATCACTGAAGGTTTAGCTTATACTTCATGCTGCTTGTCGCTGTACTTTCTTTTCTTGATTTTGCAAGGTGCTTGTAACTTCATCGACTTTATATTTGTGAGATCGCTGGTACATCAAATTAAAACAATAGTTTTCATCACTTGAAATGTATCTTTAGATCATCCAACGTCATCATTACATTTCTCGATTATAAGTCATTCCATATGTCTTCACTTGACTTTGTTGGTACTTTCTGGCTGCCTTTATTCTCGCTTTCGGATCTTCTCGACTTTCACTTAGCCATCCTACCTACTAGTACAAGATTTGTCCTGGATCAAGTTATACAATATGTGAGACTCCTAAGTAAAAGACTTATACAAATCTTCTAACTTATTTTCAAAAAGCCACTATAATAAAATAGTATGACTGTGATATCCTACATCGGGTAAAGTAAGTGAATGCTCACCCCCATAGCAGTGTGAGACATAAAGGTCTTGTCAACTCGTGTTAGCCTTTTTAGACTAACAATGGCGAGGACGGCGTGCCTGGCAGCTTGACCTGGACATTTATGACTCATTTAACGCTACTGTGCCCGGGTCCTGGAGGAGTTACATAATGGTATTCAGAGCCGACTATCATACGGAACTATGCGTCATGCACTGGGCATAAGAAGATGGTGTAAGGATGGCTCTAGTTACCTCCTGGTAGGGACAACTGAATAGTCTTCGCCGCTCTCAAGCAGGACGCCGCCCCTTGCAAGAAGAGGGGAGAATGTAAAGTCCTACATCAAGAAATAAGAGAATGTTCATCTCATATAGTGTGGAGATATAAATGGTTTGTCAACTCCGGTTAGCCTTTTAGACCAAGCGCGAGGACGCGGCCCAAGCAGCCTGACTGACATTTATGACTCATTTTTAGCGCTACACTGTGCCCGGGGTCTGGGGGCGCATATGAACGATATTCAGAGTTTCGAATTATCAGACGGAACTATGGGCTGCACCGCACAAGAAGACGGTGTAAGGATGGCCTCTAGTTACTTCCTCGTAGGACGATCCGGGACAGTCTTCGCTGGCCCTCCGGTAAAGGACGCTTAGCCCCTTATAAGGGGGGAGAATGTGGATATCCTCAACATCGGTAAAGTAAGGAATGTCACCTTATATATGTGCGTGGAGATATAAATGTTGTCAACTCGGCAAGCCTTTAGCACCAACGAGGATCAAGGGTTCAAGCAGCTGACCCGACCATTTACGACTATTAGCGCTACTGCACTGGTCCGGGGCGCTATAATTACTATCATCAAAAACAAATAAAATGTCTCAAACAGACTGTCAATTATCACCTCCACCCTCACTTATTTTGTTGCAGTAGACCTTCATGATAAAAAGTTAAAACTAAAATTGATGTGGATAATGGTATTTTTACATTTGAGTTATAATAAATGGTCAGATATAGCATTTTTTGATAATGTAAAGCACCCAGACATTCTACTTAGTCTATTTTTTATGTTAGTGTCGATATGAGTATATTGTTGATGATCATTTTGAAATTAACTTTCGTAAAGAGGGGCTTGAGTTGTTGTAACTAAGGATTTTAATAGGTATGGATGCTCAAAAGAGGATGAGGAGGAGTCACTCAAACTTCTGAGTGGAATAAATGGTTTGAAACTCCCTTTGAGTTATCCATTCGTAAGAAAGCTTATGACACTTTGGTTTTTGAAGGAAAAGAGAAGTTAATGGCCAGGTTAGTATGTATGGGAAGCACCAGAAATGAACAAGTTCGTCTAGCCAAAGAAGTAAAGAAAAGGCGCTTATAACCAATGTTAAAAACAAAAAAAAAGTGAGGAAACTATGGGTAAATAAATTATGACGTGATCATATCGATTTTAAGGTATGTTTTTCATACTTTGTCTATGAAACAGAGTGTAAATAAATAATGATGTGATCACATCATTTATGGAGCTGACTACCAAAAAAAAAAAAAAAAAAGGAAAAACCTGCGTTCCACCTTTACCCAAGATCCTGTCCTTATCCTACTTTAATTTCAGTCATTTACAACAATTCCCCAACCCAATTAACCACCCAAAATTAATTACCACCCCAATTAATTCCCTAACCCTGCTATCCTCCCCAATTAATTGGCTCCTAAAATTCACACCCCATCCTTGTCTCCCTCCTCCATGAAATTGCTTTACCTTTTCCACCACAATTAACCATAATCCACCCATCTCTGGTTCTCCTCTCATTTATCTGGAAAACAAAAACATATGGCTAGGACCCAAGCACGAAGCAAGATTCTTGGGGCGATATGTGGCAGCTACATCCACCACTACACCATACTTTTGTTGACGCGTGCACTCACTTTAAACAATTGTTTATAAGTTTTTGTAGGTAGAAACTTTCAACTCTTAATCTAAAACCACTTTAAAATGAGTGCTTATACGGGCTAACAAAGAGTGCACTTCATTGCTTTTCCCATGGAGTGGATTCACACATTCCAATGTCATTCTAGATTTTGCTTTTGACATAGCATTTCTTAGACCACATTTTTCTAGGGTTCATATTCGCTACTAAAATTTATTTTATAGCACGCCTGAGGCCCTCGCTTTTAATGGGAGTTCTGTGGTATCGGTTTATATGGTTCTAATGAGCTAACATTAAATTTTGGAAACATTGACTAATCGGTCATGATTCTGGCCTTAGAAATACTATTCTATGTTGGTTTTTTTTTATTGCTTTTGCTAAGCAAATCAGTGACTTAAAATGATTGAGGCACCTAAGATTTTACTTACTTCTAGACTAACTTTGCTGGCCTACCCATACTATATACCCCTAGTGAGCTTTCATCTAGCTTGACCCTTTCTTTGATTAAACTCAGAAAACTCGTGGCCTTTTCTTACTAGAGATCCACTCTCTTATTGACCCTATGGTCAAGGGATTGTATGAATAGATCTATGATTTGAAGAAGATGTACAAAGATGTGAATATTTTAGGATCATGGATAAAATTGTTTGAGTGATGAGAATTGCAAGATTGATCGCACATGTTTGCGTGTAGCAGAGTTACACAGAGTAACGCAATTACGGAAGCAATTGCAGAGTCTGAAAATCTCTAGTGATTATATAATGTACTTCAAGCTTCTCTACCTGGTGGACTAGCCTTGCATAACGCCGAAACCACGTTAAATCATGTGTTCGTGGTGATTTATGCTTTTTTGATTATTCTTGATTATTGTAATCCGCTTCGATCCCTGGATAATGTCCTATTATAAATAAACTGCATCGTAGTATTGAGGTTACATTAGGAATTCAAAATCTATTCGAGTCAAAGCTGATTGTCACTTCGATCAACGCGATCTTTCGCAAGTAGATCAAGATGTCCGGGTTAGATATAGAGATTGATAAATTCACGGGTAAGAATAATTTCACCTATGGTAAATCAAAATGTGTGCTCGCTTAAGAAACTAGGGGTCCTGGTCTCCATTGAGAAAGATCAGGATGCAGTGAAAACGCCGAGATGGCTAATTCGAGGAGAAAGCACATTTAATGATTTTGTTGTGCTTGTCTCGATAATGTTGTCACCGAAGATGTCAAGAGATTCAAGAAGAGCAATGTAGGTCGGTTTGTCTCAGATATGACAAAGTCGGTTACAATAAGTTGTTGATGAAGCAACGCTCATTCAAGCTTTAAAGATGTATGAAGGATGCCTCTCAGATCATCTGACAAGCCAATAACAATATTGCTTGATTTAAGGAGTATTGGTGTTAATATCGAAGGTGAGGATGTAGCTTATATAACTCACAAGATTATATGAGAATTTTGTAATGTCTTTTATTGTTGAAGAAACATACATTGGAAGATGTTAGGCATCTCTTCATAATCTAAGAGTTATGGGGTATAATGTAGGTATGTATATGTATAGATAATCACCACTGTTTGTTGCTAGTAGCAGCTGGCAAAAGTGAATGCAAATCAATCTCAATCATTTCAGAGTTTTGAAGACAAGGTGTGAGCTTGTGTCCATACTCACTTGAATTTGGCAGTAATCTCACTTTGAGAACATTCAACACTAATCTGCACTTGGCTGTGCATCCTAACTCAAGAATCTTAGAGTTGAACTGTGGAACTAAAATCTTGAGACCAAAATTAGCAGAGTGGAATGTTCAAGTCCAGAAGTTCACGTAAAAGCCACCGACCCATTTGTCACAGAGTGGCATCTTCCTCAACTGCTGAACATGTCCGTGTTGGTTCTTACATCCTGTCTGGAAGCTTTTAGCTTAAGGAAGCCGGGCTTGATATCCGTGGAATATGTCCGGAGTTGGAGTCCCATCCTGATCCGGGATTCTTGTATGAGGTGGAGTTCCTCATCCGAGGAGTCTAACTTAAAACTTATGTGTTTGCATCCGCCACCGTGCAATATAACCGCAACTGCTTGGTTGTAGTTGAATATGAAGAACTCAAACTGAGTGCATGGCGGAAATGGAGGTGATTGGCATCCGCGATCTCGGCAATCATAAATCTTGTTTGGTAATCATAAATCGGATATGTTGATCGCATATGTTCTCAACCTAATCAATAAGTCTCGAATCATGCAATAGCAGAGGATCTCTATCCGACTGGGAGGTTCTCATCCGGGTTAGTTTCTTTATCCGAGAATCCGGCACCTGCGTCGTTAAGTCCAAGAAAGGGGAGGAATCGTGAGAGTACATCCGGCATTGACGTAATGCATCCGTACAAGACATCCGTTATACATCCGCTTTGAACGTAGAGTTCAAGTCAAGGTGAGATTGTTAGAAAAGGTGACTTGACTCTTCATCGGATCTGGTTGAGTACTAAGTCCATACGAGTACTCAACAGGGAAACTTAGTTGAGCAATGTCGCAGCAGTGGCTATGGCACAAACAGGGGCTATGCCAGTAGAGCGTGTCAACAGGGGCAAGGTCAATAATCGGCAATGTCAGCAGGCAAAGATTAACAAGTTATGCTCCGTGGAGTCACCGAGCCTGAGTTCATCCTGGGGGGGTATTTTAGTCAATCACGAGGTCTAGGTTTTGTGACTATAAATACTCATCATCCGTTGTAACCTAGAATATTTGGTGTGTACATTAGTTAATGAGTATCAAGCATTGCGTAGTCCAGAAATCTCCAATGATATATATAGTCTCCTCGCAAGTCGCTGCGGACTAATTGGGCACAATGCCGTGAAACCACGCTTAAATCCCATGTTATTGTTTCTGAGTGATTTATGCTTTATTGATTATTTTATTATTGCGTAACCTTTCATCCATGACGGTCCTTGCTATAACAAATTGCAACCTCCGCTATTTTTCCATTGAATTGAAAGCCAATAAATCAAGTACTATATCATCTCTTTGATGAATTCATTTGGTATTTTCTTCCATGATGGCTTGTTTTTATTTTCGCTTATTTTCAGCTTAAAGTGTTATAGAAATCTTTATTGATACGTTGTGAGACGCTGAATTGATTTATCTCATGATTTCTTGATATTTATTTATTTTCCGGTATAAAACTTGATGACTTTATCATTTGATTTAATCAAGCTTTCAGAGGATAATTGCTCAATTATTTAGTCAATTTCAAATTAAACAACAAATACGCTAACGCTTATTGGTTTTGATAGAGTGGTAAGTGATATTATTTTGCCGGTTCAGTTTCATAGAATCCGCTTATCACAAAATGAATAACTTGGTTAAAATTACTTCCGGTTGGATTAGTACTTGAACTCGGTCCCTCAAATTTTAATGCCTGGGATTCCAAACTCTATGATCTGTAGTTCTAAGGGTGTCTTCGTCACAGAGTATAATTAACAAATCGTGTCTCTTGTTGGTCCCTTGATAAGGGTAAAAGTATAGTCAGAGGGGAGGGGGTGGGAATGTCTCATCGGGAGTTTCAAGAACTTTTCTCAATATAAAAGCTTTGAGCAATGATAATTCTTTCTTTAATACTGAAAGCTTCAAAGTAGGATATGCACACACAAAGTATTATGAATTATGCATTAAGAAAGTGCAGAAAGCAAAGTGTCAAAGTAAATAGATACAAAGGTTGATAGTGGTTCAGTGGTAACCCTTAACCCACTTCTTCTCCCCGTGATGATTGAAGGAATTCATAATTGTTTTTCATCGATACAATTGTTGGGATTGTCCTTGGCTATGCATAAGATTCATAATCTCCAAGACTATCCTCTCCTCGGCTTCAAAAGCTTCATGACTGGGGCTTTCAACGCCAGCCTCCTGAGAACAAATCTTTTCAAACACCTATCACAAACACAACTCCTTCTCGATGGCTCGATCTCAGCGCTGAGCCACTGGTGAATTGATCTGCTACAGATTCTCGTTGATCAATCTCGCAAGCTTGATGTGGAATTTGAGCCTGATTATCGAGTTGATCTCTAGATGTGTCTATTAAGTTCAAAATAGAAGATTTTCTTATTGATGTAGAGTTTCGCTTGTTTTTCAATATCGTAATCGTTGTTATTCCTGCCTGTCAATGCCTTCAATTTATAACCTTGATAATCCTTGAATTGATTTTCCGTCTGCTGGCTATTTAATGTGGAGAATAACTTGATTTATTTCTTGATTCTCCCTTGATTATATTCTCTTGATTTCAGTTGATCCGGATTTTATTCAAACGTCTGCTCATAAAATCCATCTTGATTGATTCTTGATTGATTAGGTATTTAATGCTTGATCCTTCGAATCTTTTCTTAATTCTTCACGCTCAATAAGTTTGAAATTGCTTTTGATGTTCCTTTACTTGACTTTTGCTTGAATCAGCTTGAGTGTTCCTCATTTGACTTAGTCCGATTAGTTCTTCCTTCACCGCTTATCTTTACTTCTAATGGGCGCATGGGCCCACTTTGGCCGGGTTCATCGCTTGCTTTCTTTCTTTGATTTTATAAGAGTCCTTGTACTTCACCGATCCTTGATTTGAGTGAGATAAGTGTACAACCATATTTAAACGATTTCAATTTCACCACTTGAAATATAGCTTAGACTTCATCCTGTGTCATTGGTTGACTTCAAGTTATAAGCTTCCACTCATATGTTCTCTCATGCTTCTCTACCGGGTACTTGGCTTGCTTTTACTCTACCGGATTTCTTGCTTTTACTTAGCAATCTTACCAACTATTAGTACAACATTGTCTCGACTTCAACTTATACAATATGTCGACTTCTAAGTAATGACTTATATGGAGATTTCTAAACTTATTTCAAGATTATGGTAATAAATAGTACGACATCAATAAAACATAATAAAATGTTCCTAACAATTTCCCCTTTTGATGTCGCTTAAAACCATCAGAAATCCTTAATATAAGTGCATGAAAATTTTCATAATGATAAAAGAAATAAAACTCGCCAAATGATTTTGTATTAAATAATTTTCATAAATCAACCGATTTTCCACATGCATAAAGTTGATTTTGTCTCACACTTCACTTTCTCTCGCTTTCCAAGAGCATTTACCTGTGGAGTAACCTGGTCGGGTCACTAGGCCGAGCGTAGTGACTTATTTACTAAGTCGTTGTATAAATCAGCTCCACTAACCGCTGAAGTTAATCTGGCTGGTACCAGTGGTTTTACTCGCCAGTGAGTGCACCTAAATGACAAAGGTTCGGGCCACCAAGCCACTTAGTCAGACATTACTTTAGTTAGCCGCTTTTATAATCTTAATCGATTTCTAATCATTCCTAACTTTGGCCTCAATTTATAAAATCTTCAAGTGGATCGATCTGTTTAGTGAAAATATCACCCAATTGATCTTCGGGGCTGATATATGTCTCAAGATTACATCTCTTCTTTTCCACATGATCTCTGGAGCAAAGGATATCTCAACATCAATATACTTTGTTCTGGAATGTAATACTAGATTCTTAGAATAGATATTGCATTGGTGTTGTCACACATGATTGGAATTGTTCTTTCCTCTATTCCATAGCCTCTTAGTTGTTAGTTCCATCCACAACATTTTGTGCACAAAGCAAATTGCACAGTCGCTATATATTCTCGCTTTCAAATTGCTGACGTGGGTATAGAGTTTTTCTTTTGCTAAACCATGATAGTAGTCCATCGCCTAGAATTTGACAAGTTCCAAGTGCTTTTCTATCAATCTTGCATTCAAATATAGTCTCGAGTATGAATAATGATATCAACTTGAATCCTCCATCTTTGGATACCAAATCTCCTACATGATTGTTTGTTTCAAATATTTGATGATCCTCTTAGTCGCTTGCAGAGTGAGATCTTAGGTTGAGGTTGGAATCTTGCACATACTCCTACTGGAAATGCTATATCAGTATGCTTGCAGCTAAGTTGTAGTAGATCCATTAATCCTCTATATAACTTTTGCTCAACATCTTTCCGCGCATCTTTCCAAAGAATAACTCTTGCACACATTGTGTATGATGTGCCACTTGTATCCATACTGCATATGTACTAAGTCCTTTGTGTACTTGGATTGATTGAAAGATGCCATCTTTCATTTTGCTTCACTTGAAACCAAGAAAATAATTGAGTTCTCCTATCATACTCATTTGAAATTTATTTTCATCAAATTTGCAAATTTCTCACATAGCTTTTCATCTTCCTCGATCCAAAGATGATGTCATCAACATAGATCCGAACTAATAAAATTCTTGTTCCTTCTTCTAGCTTGAAGAGAGTCTTGTCAATAGTTCTTTTGTTGAATCCATTGTTGATTAAGAATTGTGATAAGATCTCATTCCGGTGCTCTGAGTGCCTGCTTGAGTCCATATAAGGCCTTTTTTCACCTTGTAAACTCCTTATCTTCCTTCCCTTTGAGTTGGAATTTAGGTGGTTGATCCACATATACTTCTTCTTCTAGAAGTTCATTCAAAATGCAATTTTGACATCCATTTGATATACTTTGAAATCTTTATGTGGTCAGTAAAGCTAGAAAGAGTCCTGATTGCTTCCCAATCTTGCTAGCACTTGTAAAGGTTTCATCATAGTCTCATTCCCTTCTCGCTTGATAGTAGCCTTTGTGCATCTAGGCTCTTGTTTTGTTTATGACAACCTGCCTTTGTTCATCCATCTTGTTTCTCAATACCCATTTTGTTCCAAATAATGTTTGCCATATCTAGTATGTCAACAAATTCCCACTCTTCATTTCTCTCATAAATTCATTGAGTTCTTTCTACGTATGTATGATTCAATCAAAGATTCTGAATTGTATCATCTATTGTTTTGGATTCCACTTCAGGATGGGGAAACAATTTAGCATACTTTCCAGCTGTTCGTCATTGCTTTCTAACTCCTCGTGATGAACATCTCCAATGACTTGTTCTTCGTGATGATCTCTTAGCTGTTTAAAATCGCCCAAAGTTTCTCTTGATCTCGGTTCTTTCACCTAGTTTGTTCTTTGTCAAACCGCTGATAGCCTTGAAGTTCGGGGATGATTGAGTCTCTATGCTATATCCAGCCTGTTGATCACTGCTTGTCTTGCAAGTATGCATGTTTCTACCTTTGGTCATCCTCCAATCATACTAACATGACAAGTTGTCTTTCTCGTGATACATTTTGAATCTTCAAATTTTTCTTTGTCGCATGTGATGTAAGTCAACTAGATACTTTTTATGATGTTTTATCTCATTTCATTCGCATTTATTGATGTTTTGTATCAATTCAAGTCATCATTTTTTAGTTTCATCCATATGTGTATATTAACTATTATGTAAAATATCATGTTTAGATTATTTTGTACCGTTAGGTGAACTGGAGTGTCAGGTTGGGTTTACTTCTTGGTATTCTTCGGAAGTTAGGCTTTGCGATTATAGGTTGACCCAAGATCCCATGGACACACGTGTTGAGCCTAAACAAGCATTTTGAGGGCTATATAAGTGTGCCGTGCTTATCGATTCAAATAGATCATTTTGTCGATTAGCACTTTTACCAGAATCCATCTTCACGTGAAAATTTACACATATTAGAGGAATTTTCCTCGAGAATACTTCTGCATCGAGTTGTAGATCAAGAAACAATCTTTCCAACACACTTTGAATCACATCAACGGAGCTCTACAACCTAGCTATGATCATTTTAATGAGTCATGTGAAGAAACTCGTGGTGGCGTGCCCGAGACATCCATGCTGTGCCCGAGACATCCACAGGTGCATGCCGAGACATAAAATCTGAGGTGGTTGGATGCAATTAATGCTAAAATCAAATCTCAACCACTTTGAAATTCATGGTGTAGGCTAAATCTTCATGGTGCGTGCCATGACATAAAAATATCAAATTAATTAGGATTTGGAGCTCATTTTTGGAGGGTTTTTCTAGAAGTAACCTAGAGAAGAAAACCCATCTTTTACTTTCTTCTGCACAGCAACATCATCACCCATGGCTTCTAGAGCCAAAATTAGTCACAATATTTAGCTATTTTCATCACAAGTATAATTCTAGAATGCTAGTTCAACATCTTCGTGTATTTTAATTGGGTGAAGCTCAACATCTTGGGCAAAATCCATTGATGTTCTAAGAAGAGGCCGATCAAGCTTTCCATTGTACACTCAATGTTTGTAATCGGGCAACATATCTCAGTTTTATCTTGTTTTGTTTGTTCTGTGATTATGAATGCTAATCTTGGATATGTTAGTAATTGTAGTAACGTGAGTAGCCAAATTTGTAACTCAGCTAAGATGATGCTGTAAGTTGATAGTTAGTTAATCTTTATGTTGATTGTGAATGATTGTTGATGTTGCTTTAGTTTCAATTGCTGTGAGTCTTTTCCTATTTGGCAATGAATTGGTTGTTGGTGCTGGATTGATCACCTTACACTAACACACACACACACACTCCTAGTTGAGACCAAAGGTGATATTAGGTGTGAGAAGGAATAGGAGAACCGAAGGTAAAATTGACCTTAATTGGCATTCGATTTCTTTATCCGGGTTGTTGACATTGTCATTGCATTCTATGCATGCGTGCCAATTTATTAGGCTTAGGCACTTTAGCTGAAGGCTGAGGAGGTGAGGTAGTAGCTCATACACCTGGGCTGAGGGGAGATCACTTGCTTAGAATGCACAATTTCACACTTTTAAACACCAATGGTAGGATGGATGGAAATCATTCTCAATGATACTACTTAGAGATTAGCTTAATCTACACATTGTCTTGTTAGGGTTTCTTTTATCATTTTATCAACTTTGTAGTTAATCGTCAGTTTCTTACACAAATCTTGCGATTCGTGATTTCAAGATAATAACTAATTGGTGTTTGACTTCACATCCCCTCGTGGATATGACCTTGACTCACCGTAGACTCAGACTACAATTGACCCGGCACACTCCGCCTGGGTGAGATTGGAACCTCAGAAGGTTTGCATCAATATGCCTTCCTCTTTAATCTTGCCGGGGTTTTCAAAATGTAACTTTGGGCCAATCAAAAGCTTTAAATTCGTAAGTCAGCCCTTTATTTTTCTGGTCATGTGTCCGAATATCCATTGCTCATGTACTGTATATCCTGCGAAACAAATTATGCTTTAGGTACCCACACTGCTTTGGGTCCATACTTAAGAGTCATGCCTTCATTCCCAAGGGTGTATCCAAAGGATCTTCTTATTGATAGTTGAAATCATCAACTTCATACATGTAAGGCATGGCGGCAATAATTTCTTGTAGATTTATTGAAATCATTCTGATACAACCCTCTACTTTTGGTTCATTTGCATCCTTTTTCACTATCCAATATGCAGGAGGAAACTTATTTTCATATTGCTTCTGTGTCCAGAACATGCCTTGGTAGCGATTTTCCTAAACACATGTTGCATAGCATGAAATGGTTTCTTCTTGCATTTTGAGGGTGCAACATTCTGGGCCTATCCTCCTCAAGGTAAAGTCTTCCCTTAACTTTCAAAGTAGTTTTGCCTTTAATCAATCGGGTTTGATGATTTACTCTACTATTTCACTATACCGGTTTTTGACTTCACCGGTGCAGGATGCAGTAGTTGAAACTATGGTCTCCGCCCTTTTGAATTTAGGTCCGCTTTAACACCTTGATTCGCAATCGTGTTGTCCATTGTTTCTAATCATCCTCGACTATTGTAGCCAAGACCATATCCGGATCCAAACCCTTTGGGGCTCGTAAGCCGTGCATTGAGTGGTGCAAAGGGTGCTCTTAACCGGGTATGGTGAGATTTCTTAGTCGGTCTCACAACATTAGATGAGTGATCATCCGCCATTGTTGATCAGCTGAGATACTACCTGCTGCAGTTGATTCAACTTAATTCCATGCAATTGTTTCTTTAATCTTTTTTATTTTCCTCTCTCGATTCTCACATTCTTGTTCCTGCACTTCAATAGATCTAATTGAATTTCTTCAAATTTACTTATGTGAGATTTTGAAATTAGGTTTGTAGAGAATCTAAAGGAGAATGTAAGAATGTGCAAAGGTCGATGCGGGATGCGGTATTATGAGTATGAACTAGATATTACTCATTGCTTATCAAATTTTCCTTAGCCATAAGGCATAAATATGCTTTGTCATTGTCTGAGCTGCTAGATTCATCATCATATTAATCAATATCGATGATTCTTCATTCTTTTCACTAATGGGTTTCAGCTTTAAGTTCCTCTCTTGCCTTTCTTTCTCTTTTTTTGTACATCTTCTTTTCCTCATCTTTGTCTTTTTTCGTGCACAATGGGCTTGAAGTGACCTTTTCTTATTGCAAATCCAAACATCTCAGATTCATTATCTTTTTTTTCTTTGTCTTGCTTGAGCTTGACTTCTTGTTTGATGATGAACTTTCTTTGAATTGTTTCTTCTTACTAAACTCACAAAACATTTAATCAAGAAGCAACGTGTTTTAGCCCTGGTCCTGTGCCGCTTTGTATTAGCCATTTTTCTTTGTCGGGTGGAACAAGCGCACTAACCCTACGTGCTTCTCGTTGCTGTGCACCGCCTTCATTGTTTAACCCAAATTCATGATCCTTTAATTGAGATACCGTAGGTCAAAGTATCGGGTATTTTCAAGATTTATTGTTCCTCTCGAGCACTGATGTGATGATCTTCCATCTTTCGTAGACTTCCCAAGATTTTCGCATACCTCATGGTATGCAAAGGAAGGTCCGTTGCTGGTTGCAACTCACTCATTATGTTGAAAAATCATAGTTATCCATTTGATCAATGGATTCTCCAAATTTTCATTTTTAAATTTTCAAATTTCTGCTTGAACTGAGCACTCATTTTCTCCTTGATTGCCTCTTCGATCCTCATTGATTGTAGCTAATTCCTCCTACATCTCTTTTTCAGCTTTTGCAACCTTTGATCCTCATGAACATGTTGTTGTCTCGTAGTCTACATAATCTTGTCTTTTGCCAGCAAAGTCAAGAGATTTGCCTCCTCCGGGCCTCCCTTGTCTCAAAGCTTCTTCTTTTCTTTGATTGTTTCTTTTCCTTGATCTGGCCTCGTTGTTACAATAGTTAAGGCGATTCCGATTGGTCCATCATTGTCGATATCCAACATCTCCTCATGATTTGCTGCAAGATTTAGAAAGCATTCTTATTTTGTATTCTTCAAAAATTATTTACATTAAAAATAAGAATTTTATACAAACTTGATGATTCCATGATGAAAAGAGCTAGTATATGCAAAGTCTCAACCACCTGGATTGAAAACTACTTTGAAAATGTATGATCTCATTAAAGCGCACGTAAACGTATCTAAACATGTGCTCTGATACTTTCAACTCTACTCTGATACCAATTGTTGGTCCCAAGAGAAGGCAAAAGTATATAGTCGAGGGGGAGGGGGTGAATGACTGATATCGGGAGTTTCAAAACTTTTCTCCATATAAAAGCTTTGAGTAAATGGATAAGTCCTTCTTTGCACATCGTTTCAAAGCAGGGTATGTACACACAAAGTATGAATTTATGCAAGAAGTAAGTGCAAGAAAGCAAAGTGGCCGGAAGTAAGTAGACACAAAGATTTATAGTGGTTCGTGGGTGGTAATCCCTCAACGCACTCTTTCTCCTCGTGATGATGACAAGTGAATCTACCATTGCTTCACTCGATTCAATTGTTGTGATTGTCCTTGCCAGCATGAAGCTTCATACAATCCAAAGACTATCACTCAAAGTGGACTTATTTCTTAATTTTGATGATGAGTGCCGTATTCAGCTGTTATAGTGCAAAGGCAAAAAGCATGTCTGTATCAAAATGGTAGGTTTATTGTAGTTTGATTTATGAATAGGTTTGATCAAATAAGATCAGAATGGTCAACGATTTATGTCAGCAGACTGCCAACAATATCGTGAGCAGTGGCAGATAGTGTCAAAGAGACTAGTCGTGAACTCGGTCTACACTCGGTGGCTTAGGGCTCAAACTCACATGCCATGGCGGGATCAAACTTAGTACTTAAGTCAAAGATACGGAATCGTAATTTAGGCAAGTCTGGTGGATGACATAAAATCCATTGTATATACTCAGGTAGCAGCAAGGTCTAAGTCTGTATAAGTTGGATGATGTTTGGAATCCTGGCTATAATAGTACAGGTAATCTAACTTCACAAATAAAAGTTAGATAAAAGAAATCAGCCGCATATTATTTACATACAAAGAAATTACTGCTCAAGCATCCATGGAACCGGCCTATAATATAATTTGATTAATTCAAGATTATATTGGAAGATTACATGGATAAGAACATCTAACTACTCTCCTGACTTATCAAACAAATCAAAGGCTGATGATTAAAAGAACGTTGGGGATGATTCAGTATTTTTACCCAATGGTTGCAAGTCAAATGGTGGGGACAGATCGCGATCACAAAGTGAATTTTCGACACAAAGGTCAATTCCATTAATAGCGATGTAAAGCAAATCGTGATGGGACAAAAATCAGACAACCGTTATCGATCGGGCTAATCAAAGTTATAATATACTTGACTCACTATAAACCAATACTAGAAAGAGGAGATTAGGCCCATCGTAGGTATGGGCCTATAATGAATCAAGGTCTGATCCTGGCGGTGGAACCACCAGGAATCATCTTATATACAAAAATGAACGAATGAATGTCATGGATTATAGAGGCGGTCTGGCGTACCAACACAAGACAAGAAAGGTAAAGATACCCACTCTGATACAACGTGAATTGCTAGTCCTCCCCAACTGTAGTCTTTATCGCTTGGACCCATATATTTTATATAATAAACCTAACTTATTAATCATTAATCCGCTTTGTATCTATCATTCATTCACACGGGAGTCATCCTCTTTAACTTGACTTAGCACCGCTAGGTTGCTAGATCACTGCGTTGGCATTACGTGACTTCACCTTTCTTTGGGTATCCATCTCTATACAGAGACCTGTAACGCCACGGCCACTGGCGATGCTGATATTAATCGTATACCTCGCCCGGTGCAACATTCCTATGGTTAAAGGCGAGATTCTAAACGACATTTCAAGCTCTCATCTAACTAAAGAATTACCAAGTTATAAGTCTTACGTTAATCTACGCCAGCATCGAGGTTGGTAAGCAACGACAATTTTAATATAAACCTACCTGTATATTGCCGAACGCCCGTGAAGAGAAATTCATAAGCCCTCTAAGATATTTTATATTGGTATTTCCTTTTGTTACATGTTTTAATTAAATCCTGTTAGTAACGTAAAGCTACAAAGCCATACCTATCGAGTTAATAAACTCAACCAGGCTAAATCCTACCATGAAGACGCGGGCGTAAATAACCGATGAAATAGGCTCCGGTCGCATCGAAAGTGTAAGCACCTGCTCGATTGATGACACCTTTGGCCACCCAAAGGTTTCAACCTGCAACAGATCTCAGAATAGATCTCTCAAAGCTTCATCATACAGCACGCATTAAACATGAATTCGCATGATTCATATAACCTAACATGGGGACGCACGACACTAAATCAAGTAGATTCAAGCGAATAAACATTAAGTGCACGAATGTGAGTTAAGGATTCCTCGATTGATACGAGTCGCTTAAGATCATCACGTTATAGCCTACATCTACATCATCTAAATATGATAAACTAATTCAAAACCATAAAGCATAATTGGGATGATTAATTACTCAAAAGAAAGAAACATAAAATTAAAGGTTTGGTATATTTGCAAAACCATAATAAATCGTCGATGTCACCATCAGAATGCATCAAAGCTGCGAATGGCGGATTGTGGCGTATGTTCAAGTGTGTGTTTTTGCGTCTTTTATAAATTCCTCAGAGTCATGGTATGTAGGTTTCTTCGCCGGCTCATGTAAGGATCTAGAAGATATACAATCGCCGCATTTCCTCGCCGGGATAAACTTCAATGACCGATTCGATTACTCCCTCGTCAACCTAACGTGATAGGCCTGGGCCGACTCGCAGTCTTTTACACGTGTTAAACGCTACTCTTTATCCGGACGTGTTCTCACCTGATTCTTTTGAACTTAATTGATTTATCCTTCGATTAATGCTTCTCCGATTTTCTTCTATTATCTCGAGATTTACTTGACATCGATGAGTGTGATGATTCCCGATTTATCATTAGACCATAAAATCAGCAATTGATCGCACAATAAATCGGGTCTTACACATAATACAAAACAAATGAATATAAACACATCAGATTATTAATCACTTAACATTAAATAATAACATACATAAACGAAAGTGATTTAATATGAAATATACAATATTAATATCGACATAGTCAACGCTTGATGACTTTTACGTGGTATAATTTGACTCACACGTTTACATTTGAATTTCAAATACAAGTCACATTTATTCTTACCTATAACAGTGAGGAATTTCCAATTCAAAAAAGAAGATGATTGACGAACTTTAAGGAAAAATATAAGAGACTATTTCGAGACGAAAAACACCTCACTAACTTGTTAACTTAAAGCCATCGATCCGCAAAGATTCTTCTGCCGTATTAAGCATTCAAGTCACATCAAAAGATAGCACACTCAAGACTATAAGTCAATGATTATATCATCCCTAATCAAGCCGTCATGTAATCGAATCATTTATTTGATTAAATCTTTATTTTATAAAAGAATCAATGAAGACGCTGAAGCTCACTGCAGAAAGCACTCGTCATATTTGTGATTGAGCCGGGTGAAGAGGGCAATCCTAATTTTCAATGACTGGCAAGACTTAGGAGCAAGCGAATCTCACCTGCTCTCGTTCACTTGGGCAGCAATAATTATTGGTGAATGACAAGCAACCTTAGGAATCTTTGCAATCGGCAACATCAAAAGATCTTCAGTGAATTACCCCAACATCATCAACAGAGTAAAGAGTTGATCGACAGGATTACACTACCTGAACTATTGCAAAATATGCCTACTTACTTTCAAAGATTTACATTACGTGCACTTAGTTTATTTTAAGGCATCAACCTACTCGAATCTAGCAAATCTAAATCATTACATACATCGCAGTATTTCCATTACCAGTATCACATTTTAATGCAAATAAGTATTAGCGCTTAATTTTGATATAATTCCACGTGATAAATTCATGAACCGACCACAGAGACTACCTTAAGACGCAGGTTAACGAGGTATCAAAGAGACTATCAAGCTCTCAAAGAGGTCTAAATTGCTGGAATTTGTTAACTCTAAAGTTTTAAGTGTTATGCTTGATTCACCCACCCTTCCCTTAAACTTAACCAAAGCCTTTTCAAGGGACCTCCAATTGGTATTTGGTGCAAGTACTTCTGCTCAAGAAATCTTACTTGTTGTGCTTGTGAAAATATTTTGAAACTTTTTTCAGCCATCGATTTAAAATTACAGATCGCAGATAACACCCAATGATGCTGTAACTATGTTGATGTGTCTTCAGATGTATTTGCATGAACAGGAACGTCAACGCAGGCTTTCTACTTCGCTGCAACTCACATGATGAGATGATGGATGGCTAACTGATGAATTTATCAGAGATTACCACGCAGAATAAAGCGGTGATAATGCGAGTACATTCCTAAACCAAAAGAGAAATGGAATGCGTATGATGTGAAAGAGCAAACCTCAAATAACATTAAGCTATTGACATCATTTATAGAACGCTGGATAGCAACATGTATACGGGCGCCAAAGATTGTAAACCCCGCAAAGGAACTTTCTGGGACAAGATACAAATTTGATCCGTAAAGGCAACGATGTAACAAAGAAGAACAAAATCAAGCAATAAAAAAGCAGGTTTCCAAAAGTTCAAGATGCTACCAATGAAACACATTGAACAGTATGGAATCAAGATTTAATGTTATTCTGATGAACTTACCTCGCCGAGCGTAAGTTATTCACCAAAAGAGGAAATAAACACAAAAATTCGAAGCATTACTCCGCTAAAGATGCCTGGAAACAAGGACTGTAATAGGAAAAATGAGAAAGTCGCATAAGTTAATACACATCTAATTTATTTTCGTATCTTAAAGCTTATGAGTTTAGCAAAAAGCTTGCATCGGTATTTAAAAATAAGAGCCAAAGACCAACCGTGATTGGCCGCCTACATCAAGTAAGAAATATTCTGGATGAGATGCATGATCCGCTCCTCGATGATGCAGAACAAATTGGCCCTGCACTGATGCTACAAAATCGTGATGATGCAAAGTACTGTAAAAGGCCCCTGTAAGAAATTTCCTACAAAAGGCCTACCGGAAGGAAGGTGCTAAGAAATCCAAAGAAAGACAAATGACTATCTATGCTTTCATTGCAAGAAACTGAGACACTTTAAACTCCGATTGTCCCCCACAAAGTTAAACACAAAGTAAGGAACTCCGATTATCTTTTGCTTCAACTCGCAAAGGGGTTTCGACACTTTGTGACTCCGATTGTCCGACTTCATCGGGCGACCTTCTGAGTCAACAAAGCAGCTATACGGTGTATGCCATGGCTGGCCGAAGATGAACTGTGGTACATGAAGTGGAATCCGGGGCATGGAAATGAACCGTATGACACAAGACCGTCATTGCCGTTATGGAAGATTATGCTTGAAGTGGCCATTATGGATTTAAATCGAGGAGGCGGTACACATCAGATTGGCACAAACACTACCGGGCAGTGATTGTGGAATCAACGTGGGTTCAAATCTCTAGAAATTCTAAAATGAGGAGACTTTGGAAGCGTTATCCCTAATCAATCGAGTAAAATAATAATGCTGGGCATGAGATCAGGAAGGCCAAAAAGAAGCTCTTGGGCTTGGAGTGTTGAAAGATTAAAAAGCCGAATTAAAAATTCTGCACAGAAAGAAAAGTGCCGATGTTTCAACATGAATCTCAAGATAAGCCTCGGTCAGCAACCGTAGCTCACCGACCACGAATCCATCTTGCTCTTTTAATGCATACACACCTGTAAAGCTTTACAGTGATAAAACAGTATTGGATTTGGAACTCAATAACTGAAAGAGTGGATCCTGCAGCGTTAATGTAACCCAGTACTGTAATTAGTCCTAAGTTTGTACTCTCAAGATAAGATCCTCAATTTCAAGCAAGGCTTTGAGGCAAGAAAAACCCATCGGTATTTCCTTAACGGGTTAGAAATCGTAAGTCAAAGTTGTCACAGCCTGACAAAAGAACAAATCCAAAAACAGGATCAAGCAGTCTTCTAGACTCACTTCCAGCAAAGTGCACTCGCTACCAAGTCTCATTGACCACACAAAGTGTAAAGGTCAGAATATTCCAAGGATAAGAATCTCAAAATCTAAAATGATGATTGAATATTCCTCAGACTAAATATATAGAAACAACTAAAGATAACCATGTCGCTAGCAGTAAAACTCTACACAGAATCAAAGAGAGGACTTCGCTGTGCAGAGGACTTATAAAAGGCCCCAAGAGTGACCTCACAGACTCCTGACTACTGTAATGCTCTTTAATGTGATAAAGAAACAAATGGTTATATCAATGCTTCTAATACTAAAAGTCACTAAACAACATTATAAAACTAAAGGCCAGAAAGAGCATATGGAATGCTGTAATAAACCTATTGTTGGGATTCTATGGATGTGGAATACATGTACTGACCAAAGTATGCCACTTCAGAGTAAAGAATTTGGTGAAACTTACCAAAAGTCATGCTTACTACTGACTCATCATGGATCTTGTAAACAGGTTTTAGTACTCTAAAAGGTATTAACTTTGTTTTGTAGGGTGTCCGGGCACTTTGATAAAGCGAATGCTCTATATATGACAAAAAGAATAAGCACTGCTTTATCAAACTTTTTGTGGCAAATGATGGTCCAAGAGTGAATTTTGGCAACAAGAATACACCTCGGATATAAGCAAGAGGAGGTGGCACACTACAGGAGAAAATGGACTTATAATCAAGAACGCTGTATATGTAAGGACTGACTTCTTGTAACTTACGAGAATCGACAATTTTAGCAGGATATGGATACAAGGTCACTTCTTGACAAAAACAATCAGATTATTATTAGTGAAAGAGGCAGATCACCTGGTTGTACTGGCACGGTGTATGACAAAACATGTATGTTGTGGATTGGCCCATCACAGCTTCTAGAACCGCATCATCGACAGTATAACAACAGTTCAACCCACTACAGGGCGCGTTAAGTTCAGCCATTTGAACTTTGATGGATATCACTTCAGCCTGGCCAGTTAAATGGTTGTTGTGATTGGTTTACTCGAGATCACATTCAAAAATGATGCAGAGTATGCGATGCAGCGTCACAGAAGTGTAAATAGATAAAGCTTCAAGCTTCAAGTCAAAAACTAAATAATCAACTAATAGAGTGTTGAGTCGATGCATACGGATCTTTTTGGACCCAATAAATCAACAAGTGTAACAGGAAAGAAATACACCTTAGCTGGTCAGTGGGAAGATTATTCAATGCACACTTGGGTGATATTTATGAACAAGAAAAGTAGTAACACTCAAAAGACAAACATAATCTTTAAAAGAGATTACAAAATGAGAAAAGTTTAACAAAGAGTAAAAATAAGATCGCATCAGTAGACTCAATTTCTCAACAATGTTATATTAATACTGGTGGGAATGTAAGATTGGTGTACTAAATCAACTTGTTTACGCTGCACAGCCTCAAAGAAATGGTTTATTTTAAAGAAGAAACTTCAGGACTTTAAAATAGGCTGTGAAAGACATACCTGATATGTGGGAAGCATTAAGCTACCTCAAAGTAGTATTAATGGGTTAAGCAAAGACACAAGATGCCATGCACAAACAGTACATCAAAGAACAAGAAATCTGTCATACGCCTTAATAGATTTGGAATGGAAGGAAACTAAATATATCTCATTTCCATCCATTTGGAAGTAAATATTTTATTCTATATCAGCAAGTGTTCATTTTAAAGACATTCCAACCAAAGTCAGATTAAGGAATCTCTCTGGGATATTCTTCAATGTACAAGTGTATCTCAGGTACTCTAAGTCAGGTGAGAGGTCATCAAAAGATGAAGAAAAACGGCGTTGTGTTTGATGAACCTAAGTTCACCGACTCCATGAAGATAGACGTGAACTCGCTGAGAATCAAATAAGTCACTCGATCCGTATTTGTGTTGAAGTTTTGAAAGATTCACCGATTTAAAGTTTCTGAGCACAGCTCATTAACACCCCCGCTATGACATTACCGGCGCAACAATCGAGCATCTGCTGATTCACTAACCTCGTTGTTGAAGAAGCCACAAAGAGATTCCCATCGTAAGATGAGGTCTCCCGAGCACCGCCAACTAATCACGCAGGTAATGATGGATAATCACCACGAATAAAGGCTGGCAATGTACAAAGCAGCGTGTAAGGACTAGAAGACAACCGAAGCTATGTTTACTTGTTTTCTATCTCAAATGAACTGTAAAAGTTGTTGAAGCAAAGCAATTTGCATCCGGGATTAGCAATTGCAGCATAGAAGAGTTAAATGAATTTGAAAGAAACTGCTTGGACACTAATCAAAGGACAAGTCATGCAAATATCATTGTACTAAATGGGTATACAGAATAAACTGATGAATCTAAAAACACTAAAGGAATGTTTACTAGTTGCAAAGGCCATTTCAAGTAAGGAATAGATTTTGATGAAACTGGCACTGCTAAAAGACACAAAGCCATCGATTATTCTGGCACATGTCGCATATAAGAACTTCAAAGTATATCAAATGGATGTCAAAAGTGCATTTTGAATGGCATTCTAGAGGAGGAAGTGTATGTACAAAGAACCTCCCGATTTGAAGTTAAAGATCAAGAAGATAAAGTATAGACTCAACAAAGCACTTTATGGATTGAAACAGCACCATGAGCTTGGTATGAAACCTATCTCAATTCTGGTGGACAATGGTTTTAAAAAGGCACCATTCATAAAACTCTTTCGTAATCAATGAGAAGGATCAAAGACTGGCCGCATGACATTTATGTTGATGACATAATCTTGGGTTCTCAAAATGAATTATATGAAAAGTTTGAAATCTAATGAAGAGCAAATTCCAAATGA
>CM047808.1:112144146-112268990 GCA_026214975.1 Gentiana macrophylla
AGCTCATTTTCAACCGCAGCGGACCTTTTCTTGGCGCCCTCTTTTTTTGCGGGCTCCTCGTGGCGGTTTTCTTTTACAACAATCTTTGGAGACTTTTTGGGCTTCTCCGATACCACGGCGGTTTCCACGGCTTACTTGATCTTGCCGCCACGTTTAGCGGCTCCAGGTTTTAAAACTCTCCATCTGGTGAGGAGATTGCTTAGTGCCGTTTGGTCGTCATCTTCGACCTCGCCCTCGCATGGCGCCCTCACCAATAAGCTGCGACCTCTGGGTCGATTCTATGTTAATGGGTCCAGGGTTTGGATTTTCTTCCATCTCGCCCTCGTCACCGCTAGAGCTAGCATCCTCCATGCTCTCCTCATACGACCCATAACCCAGCTGCGGCCCCTAGCCTCTTAAATGCGATTGTGTGTGCTCACGATGACGTTACGGAAAAGAAAAGGGCAAGGTGGATCGGTTTATCACCCGGACATGGAAATCGGAATTCGAGGTGAAAGCAATCAAATTGAAACCCTAAATGCATAGACCCCAAATCTTGGAAAGCATAAACAAAGGAGTATCAATCGTAGCACATGCATATAGGAGTATTTTTAGCAATCAAAAAGAAGGATCGAAATCACGAAAAGCATAACAGATTGGGCTCATGGCATTCATCGAAAAGAGGTACAATCGCAGAGACAAAGTCACGACGATTCGTCAAAATTTTGTAAGAGAAATAGGAGAAATAAAGAGCATAATTAAATCAACAAGCAATAAAGGAGTAAAGTAAGTACTGATTGATAATAAAGATGATAAAGCGTTGATCTTTGACTGGAATAAGCACTCGTCGGAATCGCTTGTAAATCGCCGGAAGTTCTTGGTTTATCACGAAGGAATTTATCCGAGAGAAGAAAACCGAAAAGTGGATGAGTTGGGGACTCCTACATTTATAGGAGGAAAAGAGAGGGAAACGACGTTTGGGATTTTCAAAATTCAAGCGTAATGATGGCAGAACGGTTACCAATTTTCTCCGCCAATCGTGAGCTAAGGGCGGTTCGGTTCCAACCGCCGTGTCGGTGCGTGGATCGATGTGGACGTTTCGTATATCGATACGTCCGTTATTACTTTCAACCGTTTAAATCTTTCTAGCGACCATCAACTACCCGCGAGAATAAATGACTTGACATATTGTCAACCTTATTTCAAGCGGCTACCTCGATCAATGCCCGCTAAAGCTTATCGACAAAGCATCCTTGATAAGCGCTATCACTTAAAAATAAGCCCGGCGTGAGCGTTGTCGGCAATCAAGCTATCCGCTACAAATGCACAAACATATAATCGGTAATTCGTTACGCGATACTAACACCGATTCAAGCCCGATAGAATGGTATCGGCGATCAAGCTCATCATTACAAATGCACAAAGATATGGCTAGTGGTTTTCACCAACACTTAGTTCAAGCTCGATAAAACGATATCAAAAGCCTCAATCATCAAGCGACTCACGAAGGAGCTCCATCAAAGTTCTTTTTCAAGTTCTACTCCGCCTTGGCGGACACGCGAGCACAGTAGTAGGGGCCATTGATATACCCGGATTGGAATGGGGCCTGTTCATCCATATTGGGCCTACAATCTTGGCCCATCAACACGAGATAAATGGGCTTATCACGGCGCCGCCGCAGACTCACTCCAGTAAGTCGCCGCCACGGTTGGGACATGTCCGCCATCGATTAGCGGACTCATTCTCTCCATGTGATTCCAAACTATATACTCAAGGCACAAGTGAGTCATTTGCTCAACCATATTTCTCGATACTCGGCATTTGCTCGCCATGCTTATCGGTGGCCAATCCAAACCGGCAACACTTACACTGGTAGCTAGGACACTTGTATTGCATGCATGCTTAACTTAGCTATGTACTCTCAGTTGTCTTGTCAATGAACAGTGAGATGACTCACTTTTTACCCTATATATATGGGATCACATTGTAATAGAAAATGATCTCAAGCTTTTAGCTATAAATCTAATACAAGCAGAAACTCTGCCAATTTGTCGACTGATCAACTTGTTTATCTTATAAACTGATCCGGCAGCCTTGTTCTTATTCGCCACCCTAACCACACCGGAGAAATCATTCATATCAGCCTTATATCCTCAAGATAAACACTGTTACCGCAAATCTGGTGTTCCACGCAACATCAACAACTAATTCACTAAAAATATGGTATATAGCATCAATGACTATAACAAACTGAACAAAAACGTGTATTGCCTACTCGGGACAAAACAAAAATTTCAAAAATTTTACTCATTTTGCATAGAAACATCATGTATTAAGCAAATGGTAGATACAAATCGACTCATTCCCCTCCCCCACACTTAAACTACAACATGTCCTCATGTTGTGCAAAATAAAAGAAAAGAGAACTTAGGCGATTGTCTTCGAAAAGGAGCAACTCGGAATGATCGCCTCACCCAGGAATGCTCGAGGATATCGTTAGATTGTGGACCATCCACCGAGGAAAACTGATATCGTCTAAAACTCACAAAAGCTAATGCAAATACCACGCACACTTGAAAAACAAAGAAATACCTGGGAAACAAGGGATTATACCATATCATGTAGAGTAGAGATAAAGAGAAATCGAGATTGAACAATATCCACAATAGTCTCTCAATAAAAACAGCAAATTCCATTCAAAACACCAACTCAAACAGAAAAACTTCAATTACAAAAACTAAGAAACGATAAAATCCAAGCCTACGAGAAACCCGACGAGTCCGAAAATAAAAACTAGAAAATAAACAAAAACAAAAGAAAAATAAAGGATATCTAGGATGCCTCCCAGTAGCGCTAATGATTAATGTCGTTAGCTCGACCACGATTGAAGCTCACTGGTCGGGCCATTTGACTTTTCTACCACCCACTACCTCGTTTAAGCTCCGGTCCGTGGTGTGGTTGCGAAAGCGACATTTAACACATGGGGTTAAATCCTTTATAGCTCGCCATATACGTGTAATCTTCCCCATGGTCGATTTCTTCTTCTTTTGATGGCGTTTCAACTTTTGCTCCCTTTCATACTCTTCCATGTCCCAACTACGGCTAGAACTTCTTACGATTTATCACAACCGTCATCCTCGAAGAAAACAAATCGGGTAAAACTCATCAAACTCGTCGACTTTAGGGTGCTACACCGAGGATATCGAGAAATCGAGCAGTCAAAGGCTTTACCTTGGGTTCACCAATGTAATGCTTGCATCTTTGACCATTCACTCGAACGGTTGATCACCATAACGCATGATTCTAGAACGCCTCCAGAATGATTTGGAGAATCTCAAATGGACCGGACCAACGTGTCCTTAACTTCCCAGAAACAAATGTAACCTGGAATTGTATAGTAACACTTGCTCTCCAACTTGAAATTCTCTCTTCTTGATCTTTGCGTCATGAAAGAGTTTCATCTTAGCCTTCATCGATCCTGGCACTTTCGTAAGCTTTGAAGCTAAACTCGTCCAACTCATTACAAGCTGCTGCGATCGATGTTTTCCACAGGCTTGGGAATCGAAGTTAAGAAACTTTGTAGCCCAATAAGCTCAGTGCTCTAACTCAAGCGGCAAGTGGCACGATTTACCATAAACCATCTGGTAGGGTGATGTACCCATGGGGTCTCATAGGCGGTTCGATATGCCCATAGTACATCATCCAACTTTAGACTCAGTCTTTTCTATGATCGTTTCATTCCTTTGTTTTCTCAGGATCCTCTTCAAGCTCTGGTTGCTTCGCCGCTCTCGACCACTAGTCATCGGATGATATGGTGTGCTAGTTTTGTGACGAACACCATACTTCTCGAGGACTTTTTCCAAAGGTCGGTTGCAAAAGTGTGTCCCTTTATCACTAATTAAGGCACGTGGACATCCAAACCACACAAAGATATTCTTCTTTAGAAAATTCATGACCGTTTTATGATCATTGCGAGGAGTGGCTATTGCCTCCACCCATTTCGATACATAGTCTACGCAGACTAAGATGTATTTATTACCACAAGAAGATGGGAATGGACCCATAAAATCGATGCCCCATACATCAAAGACTTCGCATTCTAAGATGGGTTTCAAAGGCATGTCAAACCGCCTTGTCAGAGTACCGGTTCTTTGGCACCTATCATAAGCTTTACAGAAAGCTTCCGTGTCCTTAAAGATCGTGGGCCAATAGAAACCGGACTGGAAGATCTTCGCAACCGTTTTCCAAGGACCAAAGTGACCACCTGTGGGTCCACTTATGGCATTGCTCGATTATATCGCGTTGCTCATTCATGAACACACCTCCTTAGCAAACCATCTTTCTGATTTTGAAGAGGTAAGGTTCATCCCAAACGAAAGATTTCATATCAGAGAAGAACTTCTTCTTCTCTTGATAAGACATTTCAGGGTCAAGATATTGGGAATGAAGGTAGTTGACAATGGAGGAATACCATGGGACGTCTGGAGCGCAACCATCGATAAGCATGATGTTTTCTAGAGGAAAGTAAAGATCTATATCATCGAGTTCGCTCTTTTCCTCGATCCAACAATCTTGAGACATGATCACCACTACGTTTTCAACGCCCTACTTTTGTCTTTAATTTGGACATCAAACTCTTGTAAGGTCGGTATCCAGCGTAGGCAGGCGCGTTTAGCCTCTTTCTAGGTCATGAGATAGCGCAAAGCGGCGTGGTCGATCCAAGCAGTGACTACGACTCCCAACAAGTAACTACGGAATTTGTCCTGGCGAATACCACAACCAACAATTCCTTTTTCGGTGGTCGTAGTTAACTTGTGCGGGCTCGATGTGTGGCTCGGCATAATAGATAAGTTGGAATTTTCCTTCGATCCTTTGGCCTAAAAGCGCACCAACCGCATAGTTGGATGCATCGCACATAAGCTCGAAGGTAGGTTCGGTCGGCGATATAAGAATGGTGCGGAGATTAATCGACTCTTAAGCTCCTCAAGCGCTTGCTTGCGGCTATCATCAAAAGCGAATGTAACGTCTTCCTTAAGTAAGGTAGACAAGGGCTTGGCGATCTTTGAAAAGTCTGAATGAATCTCCTATAAAGCCGACATGTCGAGAAAACCTCGACTTTGAACACTCTTAGGATAACTCATCTTTTCGATAGCTTCCACCTTAGCCCTATCTACCTCAATACCTTTGGCGGACACTTTGTGGCCAAGAACTATTCCTTCATCTACCATAAAATGGCATTTCTCCCAATTTAGCACCAAGTTCTTTTCCACACACCTAGATAACACCGATCAAGATTATCGAGGCAATCATCGAAGGATTGACCAAAGACCGAAAAGTCGTCCATGAAAATCTCCATACACTTTTCAACTAGCCCGTCAAAGATAGCCATCATACACCTTTGAAAGGTGGTGGGCACGTCTGAGAGACCAAATGGCATCCGCTGTAGCGAATGTACCATAAAGGCGAGGTGAAAGTGGTCTTCTCTTGGTCAACATGATCGATGGGTATTCGGAGGTATCACGAATATCCATCCAGAAACTTGAGAGAATCGTGCCCGCCAGACGCTCAAGCATCTCGGTCAATGAAATGAAGGAAATGATCTTTCATTGTGACCTCATTGAGTTTTCTATAGTCAATACACACTCTATAGCCACGTGAATGAGCCTCAATGCTATCTCTTCTCCTTCTCATTCTTCTCAATAGTAATTCCACCCTTTTTGGGAACTACTTGAGTCAGGGAAACCCACTCGCCGTCAAAGAATGGCGTAAATGATACCCATGTCTGAAGCTTAATGATCTCCTTCTTGACTACTTCTTGCATGTGAGGTTAAGCCTCCTTTGGGGCTGTCTTACACATTTAGCACCCTCACTAGTCTTGATCTTGTGCATGCAGATGTCGGGAGATATTCCTCGGATATCTCCCACCGCCATCCAAAGGCTTTTTCGTTTTGCGCAAGGCGTTTAACGATTTAATTCTTTATTCGAGATAGCTTGGCGAGATATGATCAAGGAAGCTTGTCACCTTCACGTAGGAACACATACTTAAGATGTTTAGGCAACGGCGTAACTAGATCTGCGGGGGATCCTCTAAACTCGATTTAAGCCCTCCACTTTTCAACTCGGCATATTTGAGTTTATAATAATGGCTCCACCGCCAAAGATTCTTCTCTTAATAACTCATCCTCAAAGTCATTTGCTAATTGATCTAGATTAACCAAACCATGACTATTGATTATCGATCAATCGCTCATATTCCGTTTCCACAGCCTTGACTTGCTCGTCCATCTGATCATTGAAGTCATGAAATGACTCTCAATGGAAAAGCCGGTTGGAGAACCAGAGGGTACTTGAATAGATTTAGAGACACTATAGCTCACCTCTTGGTCACCAACTCGAATAGTTACTTGCCCACCATCACAATCGATGAGGGCTCAGTTGTAGAAAGGAAGGGTCTTCCAAGAATCGAGGGAACATCCTCACCTTTCTCCATATCTAAGACGTACCAGTCAACTGGGAAGGTAAACCTATCAATTTGAACTAATACGTCCTTCAGGATCCCTGAAGCTTTCTTGGAAGATCTATCGGCGAACTGAAGGTTCATGGTGGTGGGTTCTAGAAGATCTTGTAAACCAAGCTGATTGCAAACAGACAACGGCATCAAGCTGATGGATGCACCCAAGTCACATAAAGAATTTGGGAAGACTAGGCCTCCCATCTGCAATGTGAGCACGAATTTGCCTGGGTCACCCCTCTTGATTGGTAAGTCATGATAATTGACCATTGGCGATCCTCACCAATTGCTCGATCCATATCCGCTAACTTCTTTTAGAAGAAACAACATCCTTGATGAACTTGGTATACTTAGGCATTTCAACCAAAACTTCTGAGAGTGGAAGATTAACCTGAGTATTTTTCAGCAAATTAAGCACCTTTTCATACTTCTTATCTTCATGCAAGGGAATGTTGCTTTTTCTAGGTGGAAATGGAAGCTTTTTAAGGTCACTCTCGGAAAAGACTTTCTTTGAGGATGAACTTACGGCCTTGTCTTCTAGATCTTTCCACCTCACCACTTTTTCAGACTTCTTATTAGTGGGGATCACCACGACTCTCGGCGAATCTTCTTTCCTCAGGGGTTGACCACGAGGTGTTTCAACTCTTTCATTTCTCGGGGATCACCACCGAGTACTCTCAATTCTTTCACCACTCCAGGATCACCACTGAGTATGCTTTTGCAGACGAGAGGATAATGGGTGCTCAACTTCCCCTCCTGCACCATAATTGGCATGAGGGGCTAGTGGTTTCCCTGGAAGCCAGGGGGACCACTCAGCTGAGTGCCACTTCTTAAACTCATTGCACTGGCCTCCTCTTTACCGTATTGCATTGTTGGCACGAGGTCAGTACATTGGTTGTTGCTTATATCGGCCTGAGCAACTTGACCGCCCCTGCAGGTTTTTCTTAGTAAAACTAGGCGGCGGATGCCCAGGGGTCTTGACGCTCATTTGCCACTCGGCCGGTTGCCTATTTGCCTCTCAAGGCTCTTGTTTGTATTCATTAGAAGTTGAATACTTTTTACTCGATCCTCCAACTTAGGCCGAGATTGTTGGGTGGGAGGGGCCTTGAGAGTTTTGGGAATTTTGAGAGTATGGCTGGCTAGGCCGATTCTGAAATTGAGAATTAGAATTGAAAGGCCAATTCTGATCGAACCTCTGAGTATGATTTGAAAATTTTGAGTTCTGGTTCTGATTGAATCCAGGGTTTCTGTTGAAGTTTGGATTTTGATTAAAGCTCGGTGTTAAGGGTGATTTTGTACGTTTTATAACGATATATTTTACGATGATTTTCCCCGTATTTATATTATTTGCATAGGAATTGGCCTTTATATTGAAATATTAAGCGAGTGATGTTTTTAAGGGTCTAATTGCAAAAGTGATTAAATTATGTGTTTAATTGCTGGTTTTATGTTTATTCATATGATGTTACATTTTTCATGTTTCTATCATGTTGGTAGATACGTTTTCATGATGAGTAAGGAGCTTAAACGATGATCACATGAAGATGGAAGAGTTGAAAGATGTTTAAGTGAAGAATTATTGAAGAAACCGGAACCAGGCACTTCATGGGAATTTTGTCCACTTTTGTAGCCACTTTCAGGGAAAGTTGTCTTGATGTAAGTTGTAGAGGATTTAAATAGCTTTCCAACGCATCTTGAATCACCTCATTCGGAGCCCTAGAAGTGAAGTTATGAGCAAAATCTGAGGTGAGTAGTGGGACGGGCGTCCATAAAAGTGAAGCTGGCGTCCGTAATCGTATTTTACATTCGAGAGAGTTGACGCAGCATCAACGAGCAGCGTTCATTCTCCGTTCATAGAGGCTGGACGAAGCGTCCAAGATAGTGGACGGCGTCCACGGCACCGCTTTCTTTGAAACCGACCTAAAAATCTATAAATAAGCGCGATTTCTCAAACCCTAATCATCATATTTTTCGACCTGGCGACCCACAAGCCCTTTGGGGCAGCTTTTCTTGCGTTTTCCTCTGCAACAAACATCTTTTTAATTTCTTTTCAATTATGTTATTTCTATTCCAACGATGAGCTAAGGCTAAGCCTCAGAACAAGCGTGTGAAGCAAATCTCTGCAAAGCGTTTCAATTTCTTCTTTGGATGTTTCGTGAGTTTTATTTAAAGTTCGTTTCTTTATTATGCGTTCTTATTGATTATGCAATTTATATCGAGAGATGGTTGCTTATTTGGTGTTTAACGTTGATGAGAATCGTTGTTAGACCTAGATCACCATGATAAAGTTTGGATCTTTAACCTATATATAACGAGAGTTGTTAGGTTAGAAATCTAGGTTGCTAGATTGAATAAATCTTACACCCTTGTTTTGATAGCATCAATCTTATAGATCGAGAGATGAGAGATTGATAGACGAATTATCTACGAGAGTAGAAGTTCATACCTTTGATAGGTGAACCACAACCTTTATTTAATCTTCACCAAACGATCTGGGGTAGAAGTTGAGAGTTGTGAGATAGGTGGATCATTGCTTGTTCTTCGTTAAATTAATTGAGTTGTTTCCTTAGTTTATAGATTACAATTAGTTTAGTTAGTTTGGTTATAACGATCTTTCCTGGCTTTGGATTGTTGATCCTCTGTCGATTTATTTGTTTGTTTTCGTTTCTAGTTTTGTTTTGTGTTGTGACGTTCTTAGGAAGAATTAGTAAAACTAGATTAAACAACCTCGATTCCCTGTGATCGACTCCGGTATCAATCGCTATACTACGATCCCTGCACTTGGGGAATACCGGATTTATAAATTATATTACTTGTTTGTTTTGCATAGATAAAATCCGTGACAAGTTTTTGGCGCCGTTGCCGGGGAATCGGTACGGTTGTCTAGTTTTATTAGTTTTTCTAAGTTGTTCCGCTTTTCTTGTTTTAATTTATTTTTATTTCTCGGTTTTAGGTAGATTAGAGTTTAGGATTTAGGGTTTTTCATAGTTTTTCTTTTATAGTTATCTGTTAGTTTTCCCACCCGTTTTCCTGGTGTTTTTTCATTTTCCTGTTCGTTTTAATGGACGGACGGCGTCATTTTATCTCGGGCGCCCGTCCCGTTCTTCAACCTTTAAGGCAGCGTCGGATTTCCAGGCGCCCGTCTGTTCGAAGCCAGGAGGACGTTCGTCCAGTAAAGTGAACGCCCGTCTGTATTCCTGTTTCAGTGTCTTTTCTTGTTTCTATCTTTTTGTCTCCATCTTTTCTTGTTCCTACATTGATTTGGGGACATCTAGGGTTGATTTATCTGACTCCAAGTTTTCAACGATCAAATTTTTTGGATAAAAGGGTTCGTTTTAGCACTTGATAGTATTTTGGCCATAACTTTCGGCTCGAGTGTCGGATTGGCGCGCAGGACCCCAATTCGGAAAGCTCGTTCCGACGCCGACGACGTTTTCGAGGTCAAAATCCACTGTTTTCCCTTCCATTTTGGGCTCAGAAGATTTCAACACGTTTTTCCCTTTTTAGTGTTTTCTGTTTTTCTGTTTTAAATTTTTCGTAGTTTAGGTTTCTGTTTGTGTTTCATACAATATTCCATCTAGGATTGAGGACATGGATGAGCGAGTAGTAAGCCATCTTGCCAAACAAAGCAGATGGCATCTCTTCAAATGTCGCTTAATCCTACGAATCCGACCCCGTCTTTTCCACAGAACTCTCCTGTTCTATTCTGTGGAAGATGTTGTCGACCTGGCCATGTGGTTGGCGGTGTCGATTATATTTCCTATTTGGATATCAAGTCAATTCTTTCCATAATCAGGGAAATTTCAGTCCAGTCACATGTCAGAATTGTGACAACGTGGGACATACTGCTCGTTTCTGTCCTAATAGTGGGATGAGATTCTTTCATTGGCCAGAACAATCAGACTTTTGACAATCAGTTCTCTGGCCATAGCAATTTTCAAAATCAGGGTTTCAATCCAAATCAGAATTTTTATCAAAACCCGAACTTCAGTCATGATCAAGATATCAATTTTTCCGATCAAAATCAAAGTTGGTCTGACCAATCTTTTCCACAACACTTTCAGAATTATCCAGACCCCTCTCAATCCAGCGATCTTGAAGCTAATTTTAAGGAGCAAAAGGATGCTATCCAACGCCTTTTGGTAGGCTTGCGGATATTAGGCAAATGGCTCAAGACCAAGGCATTGACCTAACTCCCACACTCCTTATGGTGGAGAGGATACTTACACCAATGATGGTGCAAGTCATGAGAATCCATTCCAATATGACCACAACTATGCACCAAAGACACAATGGTGGGAGCAAATAACTATCCTTGTTCTCCGTTGGGTCAAGATCAAAGCCATTGGCCACAAGGACGATTGATGAGCTAGAACTGATGTGGGTCGGCTTAAGTTACAAAGGTTAGAGACTTCCTTCCCTCCTGCGCAGGTGTGATGATGAAGACGGTTGTCCTAGGAAAGATCCGGCGTTAGAGATAGTTGAAGATGTTAATCACCCGGTGTTGGAGAATCTGAGAGGACACTTGCGCTGAATTAGAGATAAATCACCCGGCGGAAGTCACATTAGAGGAGCCGTTGAAGCCACACAGTGTTGAAGTGGTTGTGGATAAGAGAATGAAGGATGAAGAAGAGGAAGAACCTGAAGATTTAGACCTTTCCTCTCGTCTCAAGAATGTTATGCATCTAGATAAGTGCACTCCTAAGATTCCTTGGTATGCTTCCATCGTAAACTACCTTCATTCCCAATATCTTGATCCAAAATTGTCATATCAAGAGAAGAAGAAGTTCTTCTCTGATATGAAATACTTTGTTTGGGATGAGCCTTACCTCTTCAAAATCTGTAAAGATGGTTTGCTAAGGAGGTGTGTTCCTGAATCTGAGCAACGCGATATAATCGAGCAATGCCATAGTGGACCCACAGGTGGTCACTTTGGTCCTTGGAAAACGGTTGCTAAGATCTTCCGATCCGGTTTCTATTGGCCTACGATCTTTAAGGATCTGAAGCTTTCGTAAAGCTTGCGATAGGTGTCAAAGAACCGGAGCTTTGACAAAGCGGTTTGACATGCCTTTAAAACCCATCTTAGAGTGCGAAGTCTTTGATGTATGGGGCATCGATTTTATGGGACCATTCCCATCATCTTGTGGCAACAAATACATCTTAGTCTGCGTTGACTATGTTTCAAATGGGTGGAGGCAATTGCCACTCCTCACAATGATCATAAAACGGTCATGAAGTTTTCGAAGAAAAACATCTTTGTGCGGTTTGGATGTCCACGCGCTTGATCGGTGATGAAGGGCGCGATTTACGCAACCGACCCCAGAGAAAGTTCTTGAAAAGTATGGTGTTCGTCACAAACCGGCACACCATATCATCCGATGACTAGTGGTCGAGTTGAGCGAAGCAACGAGCTTGAAGAAGATCTGGAAAACAAAGGAATCATAGAAAGATTTGGAGTCTAAAGTTGGATGATGTACTATGGGCGTCTGAAGCGCCTATAAGACCCTCTATGGGTACATCACCCTATCGAGATGGTTTATGGAAAATCATGCCACTTGCCAATCGAATTAGAGCATAGAGCGTATTGGGCCATTAAATTCTTAAACTTCGATGCCCAATCTTGTGGAAAACACCGATCGCGTTAGATTTGCATGAGTTAGATGAGTTTAGACTCCAAGCCTACGAGAGTGCCAGGATCAGTAAGGACAGAATGAAACTCCTTCATGATGAAAAGATCAAGAAGCGAGAGTTTCAAGTCGGGGAGCAAGTTTTGCTGTACAATTCCAGGTTACATCTGTTTCCTGGAAAGTTGAGGACACGATGGTCCGGCCCCTTTGAGATTTTGCAAATCATTCTGGAGGTGTTTTAGAGCTAAGAGGTTATGATGACCGGCCGTTGAGTGAATGGTCGAGGTGCAAGCATTACATTGGTGAACCCAAAGAGAAACCTTTGACGGTTCATTTCCTCGATATCCTCGGTGTGGTACCTTGAAGTCAACCAGTTTGACGAGTTTTCGCCCGATTTGTTTTCTGAGAGTGACGGCAGTGGTCCAGTAGAGGAAGTTCTGGCTGGTAGTTGGGATATGGAAGAGCTTAAAAGGGAGGCACGGTTAAAGAGAAGACTGAAGAAGAAGAAGTCTACAATGAGGAAAATTAAACGTGCTTGGAAAGCTATCAAAGATTTGACCCCATGCGTTAGATGTTGTTTTTCTGCCACACCATCGATCGAGCTTACACGATGTAGTCATTTGGAAGAAAGGTTAAATGGCTTTGATCCAGTGAGCTTCAGCATGTGTCGAGCTAACGACATAAACAAAAAGCGCTACTAGGGGCACCCTAGATATACTTTTTTTATTTTCTTTTGTTCTTCTTTTGTGTGTCTTAGTTTAGTTTTGGTCTAGTTAGGGTATTGCGTGAATCGCTCTGTATTTGTGGTTGACGGTTGGATGTTACGCACTTTTCCTTGGACGGTGATTTTTCCATCTAAACGATTATCTCTTGTGTTTCATATGATATAATTCCCCCTGTCCCGAGATACTTTTCGTGTTTGTCAAGTGTGCGGGATAGTCTTGATAGCGTTTGTGAGTTTCGAGACGGTGTCGATTTTCCGGTGGATGGTCCACAATCCATCGATATCCTCGAGCATTCCTGGTGCTGCGCATCATTCCGAGTTGCTCCCATTCGAACGACAATCAGCTAAGTTCTTTCTTTCTTTTATTTACGCACAACATGAGGACATGTTGTAATTTAAGTGTGGGGAGGGAATAAGCTATGTATCTACCGTTTGCTTAATATATGATGTTTCGTGCAAAATGGGCTTAATTTTTCAGAATTTTTCGACACTTTTGTTTTTGTTTTGTCCCGAGTAGGCAATACACATTTTGTTCGGTTTGTTGTAGTCATTGATGCTGTATACCATATTTTTAGTGAATTAGTTGTTTCACCAAAATTTATTTTTCACGAGCCATAGTGAATGATGAGCTAATTTATAAAGTTATACCCCGTTTTGGATTAGTGGTTTTTGATTTTCTTATAAGTCATGTGCTTAGTGCTACGTATATATCGTGAGATTTATGATAGTTTGTATTTAGATCCAAAGTATGAGATACTGTGAATATCTAGAAGTTTGAATGTGATAAGTAACACGTAGCTATTGTCAAAGTGAAAAAGTTGAATTAATATGAAATTATTTGTGTGTGTCGTAAAGCTAGTCGATGATTTGGAGTGCGGTAGGGTATACCACGTATGTCTATACCACTATGATGGCTAAAAGCTCACGACGATTAGAAAAGCGGCCTTATGATTGGAGTAAGGTAGGGTATTATCTCGAAATGTCCTATTCTACTATGAGGGCAATAGCTTCTTCTAATGTGTGTTTAGAGTGAAATAGTTAAATCAACTAGAGAATTGGTATGGAATGGATATAAGGCTTAGTTATCGTCTATCTTATCCCCAAAGAGAAGCGATAGATATGATGTAGGGATTATCCTCTGAGTATTTCGTAAAGGCCACAGATTCATTCGATCATATTTTCCGGGATATGTCACGTTTGTAGGGTGCATCTTATGAGTGTCATTTATTGCTATTCTACGAGGGGTATTAGCTAGTTTTGCTTTGAGTTCCTCAAGTTTGGATTTAGTGGAAGTTTGTTATGGCTATGCACACACTCACGTGGGTGAACATCTAATTTATGTGAATCATGGTATATGTGTTAAGATGTCTATACTTTTCTCGAGCCTTTACTTTGTTTTGTTTTGCTCGGGACGAGCAAAAGCTAAGTGTGGGGAGTTGTTAAGGGTGATTTTATAACGCTTTATAACGATATATTTTACGATGATTTTCCCGTATTTATATTATTTGCATAGGAATTGGCCTTTATATTGAAATATTAAGCGAGTGATGTTTAATTGCTGGTTTTATGTTTATTCGTATGATGTTACATTTTTCATGTTTCTATCATGTTGGTAGATACGTTTTCATGATGAGTAAGGAGCTTAAACGATGATCACATGAAGATGGAAGAGTTGAAAGATGTTTAAGTGAAGAATTATTGAAGAAACCGGAACCAGGCACTTCATGGGAATTTTGTCCACTTTTGTAGCCACTTTCAGGGAAAGTTGTCTTGATGTAAGTTGTAGAGGATTTAAATAGCTTTCCAACGCATCTTGAATCACCTCATTCGGAGCCCTAGAAGTGAAGTTATGAGCAAAATCTGAGTGAGTAGTGGACGGGCGTCCATAAAAGTGAATGGCGTCCAGAATCGTATTTTACATTCAGAGAGTTCAGACGCGTACTGAACGAGCGTTCATTCTCCGTTCATAGAGGCTGGACGAGCGTCCAAGATAGTGGACGGGCGTCCACGGCACCGCCTTTGCTGAAACCGACCTAAAAATCTATAAATAGGCGCGATTTCTCAAACCACAATCATCATATTTTCGACCACTGGCGGCCACAAGCCCTTTGGGGCGCAGCTTTCTGCTGCGTTTTTTCTCTGCAACAAACATCTTTTAATTTCTTTTCAATTATGTTATTTCTATTCCAACGATGAGCTAAGGCTAAGCCTAGAACAAGCGTGTGAAGCAAATCTCTGCTGGCGTTTCAATTTCTTCTTTGGATGTTTCGTGAGTTTTATTTAAAGTTCGTTTCTTTATTATGCGTTCTTATTGATTATGCAATTTATATCGAGAGATGGTTGCTTATTTGGTGTTTAACGTTGATGAGAATCGTTGTTAGACCTAGATCACCATGATAAAGTTTGGATCTTTAACCTATATATAACGAGAGTTGTTAGGTTAGAAATCTAGGTTGCTAGATTGAATAAATCTTACACCCTTGTTTTGATAGCATCAATCTTATAGATCGAGAGATGAGAGATTGATAGGCTAATTATCTACTGAGTAGAAGTTCATACCTTTGATAGGTGAACCACAACCTTTATTTAATCTTCACCAAACGATCTCGGGGTAGAAGTTGAGAGTTGTGAGATAGGTGGATCATTGCTTGTTCTTCGTTAAATTAATTGAGTTGTTTCCTTAGTTTATAGATTACAATTAGTTTAGTTAGTTTGGTTTATAGCGATCTTTCACGGCTTTGGATTGTTGATCCTCCGTCAGCTTTATTTGTTTGTTTTCGTTTCTAGTTTTGTTTTGTGTTGTGACGTTCTTAGGAAGAATTAGTAAAACTAGATTAAACAACCTCGATTCCCTGTGATCGACTCCGGTATCAATCGCTATACTACGATCCCTGCACTTGGGGAATACCGGATTTATAAATTATATTACTTGTTTGTTTTGCATAGATAAAATCCGTGACACTCGGATTGAAATTTGGATTTGAATTAAAGCTCGGACTCTGGCCGAAGCCCTGGTTTTGATAATTATTCTTGCCAAAGAATTGGTTATTGAACCTCGGATTAGACTGGCCAGAAAAAGCATTCATACGCATTTCGCCCAATCATGGGACGAAGTTGAGCGATGTGCCCGGATCATCACATACTTGGCATGTGATTGGATTATACTGTCCATTGTTATGAACATCATTCACTTGATGAGCAAATGGGGACTGCAATTGACATTGGCGGTCATATGGCGGTCGACAAACAAGCTTACACGATCTGAGAACACGAGGGTTCTGTGAAAGTGAAGGAGCCTGATAACTCGGATTTGGAGAGTTTTGAGAAGCTGTCATTGGAGAAGTTGCCATCTGCTTTTGCAAAGATGGCGATTAGACTTTGAACATTCACCTCTTCGACCTTGGGAGGAGGAGGAGGTGCTTGAATGGCTTGATAAGAGGGGGCATAATTATACTTGGCAATGTTCTCGAACAATGCCCACCCCTCATCAGGTGTTTTTTTCAGAAATGCCCCACCCGAGGAACTATTGACCATGCCCTAAGTGAGCTCGGTCAATCCGCTAAAGAAAGTATGGACTTGCCTTTGCTTCGGCAAACCATGATGGGGACACTTACGCAGGAGAGACTTAAACCTTTTCCATGCATCGAAGAATGATTCGGTTTCCATCTGGCGGAATGTGAAAATTTCATTCAAGCAATGGGCGGTCTTAGCAGGTGGAAAGTATTGACTTAAGAACTCCTTCTCGAGTTCAGCCCATGTGGTGATGGATTCAGAAGGGAGAGAGTGATACCACTCTAGTGCCTCCCCTCGCAAGGAAAATGGAAACAGTTTAAGCTTGATGGCGTCCTCACTTACACCTTGGATACGGGTAGTACCGCATATGTGTAAGAATGTGTGTAAGTGAGTGTGGGGTTTTGATTGGAACCCATGGAAAATGGATGCATCTTTGCATCATCTCAGTATAAGTCCGGTTTAAGCTCGAAAGTTGGAGCAAATAATGGTAGGCATGATGATAGCCGGGTTGATTGTGGATGCCGAGGCATGGCATAGTCGGCCAACGTCCGTCTATCTTCTTCACCATTATTACTATTTTTTCGATTTCTCACGCAAGATATTGCTCAAATTCTTGATCTAGAGCGTTTCCTTCATCGAAACGAAGTCTCCGCCTATTGGGTCGGACTATGGTCCGCTCGGGTCGAGGAATAGATTAGTGGTCCCTTATGACTACGAGTTTGCATAAACCGAGGCCCAAATCAAGATATTGAACCTAAAAACTGAAGAAATTAAAAACCTAACTAAGAGATTAAAAGCCTAAAACTAATATCAAGACCTAGGAAAAGGAAAGAGAAGAGAAGGAAAGAAAGCATTTAACGAGCGGGCGTCCAAAAATATGAGCAGCGCTCGCTCGAGTTTGAGATGGACGGACGTTCGAAAACCGAGCGGTCGTGCGTCTGGCGATTATCCTTGAGCGGGCGTCCGATGAGTTTGAACGCCGTCCGGATGCGGGAAAAATCGAAACGAGAGGAAAAGATGCACGAAAGCAGAGAAATAGAAGAAGAGAGAGAAGAAGAAGGCGACTAAACACAAACATAAAAACCTCAAACCCTAAAAATCTAAACCGTAAACCTAACTATCTAATGGTTACTAGAACTTAAAACCTACCTATTACAGGAAATAAAAACGAAAAAGAAACTAGGCAAAAGAGGCAAAAAGGTCAGACGGGCGTCCGATATACTGGACGAGCGTCTCACTGGAAGCAAGAAGCGACGGGCGCCCACTGGTTGAGACGCCTGTTCGGCTCTTGAACATAGAGCGTAAAAACAGAGACTTGAAAACGAAAACAGGGGAACCGATACAAAAAGACAGAAAAACAGATTAAAAGAAAGACTAATCCTAAGGGAGGTCAAAAAACCACTGAAGGAAAACCCTAATTTCTAAACTGTAACTAACTAAACGGATTGAAAACAAAAATAAAATGAATGTCACTAAAACAATAAAAATGAAAAACAAAAACTAGGCAACCGTCCGGTTCCCGCAACTTGGCGCCAAAAACTTGTCACGGATTTTATTAATACAAAATAAACAAGTAATAAAACCGGTTAACCTCAAGTGCAAGGATCGTAGTATAGAGGCTAATGCCGGGTCGATCTTACGGGAACTAGACTATTGTGAATCCTAGTTTTGTTTAAACTAACCTATGTCATGGCTAAACTAAACGAAGAACTAAACTACCAAATATGCGAGAAAATTAACTAGGACAGAGGATTACTCCAATGCTAGGCAAGATACGGGTAACGAACTTATTAACTAAACTAAACTAAGTGCAAAAAGTAAACTAAACTATGCAACTCGAGTTTTAAGGATTTAAATCAAGTATAACGAACTAACAAGCAATTGATCCACCTATCCTATCAACATTCAATTCCAATTCGGATTATTTCGTGATCTCTACTCAAGTCGTGATTCACCTACTCGAAGGCATAAACTCCTACTCGTAGTAGACAAGTTCGTTTTCTAATCTTTTATCTTTCGATGTTAAAGATTACGTCTTTCTAACCTAGGCGTGAAATCTTTCGATTTCTAATCTAGAAAGTCAATCTAATAACTTTCGCTTTATTTAGATCAAAGATCCAATCTTTTATCATGGTGATCTAAGGTTGACATGACTCTCATCACATAACCAATCATCAAAGCAAGCATCTTTCAATTAAACACGCAATAAAACATACAAAACATGATAAAAGAAACGAACTTAAAATAGGACTCACAAAATAATCACGAACTAGAAATCAACCGTTGAGTTGGACGGCTTCACAACGCTTGTTCAAGAGGGTTTTAGCCTCTTAGCATCTTCTTGAGAATTGAAATTGATGAATAAAAAGACATGGAAAGTAGCTAATCTAATCTATGAATCTAATTGCATAAGCTGGAAGAAAATAGAATAAAAACGCAGTCAAGCTGCTCCCTGGGGTTTTTAGGGTTCGAATTGTATGTTTTGTGTGAGAAAACAGCTGCTATATATAGATTTCGAAGTCGGTTTTACTAAGTCGGCCGACGGACGCTCGCCCGCTCTCCTGAACGCCCGTCCAGATAGATCTGGACAGCTGCAGACGACCGTTCAGACAGCGTCCGAACTCTCTGTATCAAAATCGCTCTTCTGGACGCCCGTCTGCTTTATCAAACGCCCGTCCACTCTGGACGGGACCCGGACGCTCGTTCAGCTTGATCGAATTTTGATTTCTTGATCTTTATCTCATTTTCCTCTAAGTTATTCCACCATTATCTCTTCTATCTTGGTGTAGCTCGAATTTTATCAACATTTGATCATCAATTTAGCCTCAAACATGTACCTACATGACATCAAAAGCACCGCAAAGCGTAACATAATTCCAATAAACATAAAATCATAATTAAAACATATAAATTCACCAACTTTGCGATTAACTCATTAAAAATATCATTCGCTCAATAATTCATTTAAACACTTAATAACCATGCAATTAATACGAATATGGGGGAAAACATTAGAAAATATAACGTTATAAATCATATAAATTCACCCTTAACACTTATACGTCGTAAACATCTCCACTAATCGAGGTCAATCAAAGTCTAGTAGGGTCAGGCAGGACTTGAAGGGTTATAACGTTAGGCTAGGGTTGGGGCTAACGAAAGGGATATTTACGATAAAATAGAAAGTAGAAAGTGCAAGTGAGCTTAATCAAACATCAAACACTAAAACCGAAGCTCTTCCCTTCGTAGTAAAGGAAGACTCAACTCCTCATAAGGATGCTCGTTCGAATAGTACAAACCATCAAACGAATTTCAACCTATAATTCATCCAACCTTCCACCTCTCCACATCATTCCACAAGCTGGAGACATACGTCGTATCCAAGTCTAGTTCATACCTAAGCTCATCAACCAGGAACAAACCACTTCAGAACACAACAACATCTCCTTCTCCGTACTAGATTAGAAGAAGTTCCCATCGCTAACATCACAACTACAAAACACAAGGCCATTTATGGCAATTTCTGAACTCATATTTATATATACATGTACAACCTTTTTTTTTCTTTTTTTTTCAACACCACAAAAACGATCAAAGGCCGAAACTCCACATAATTCCACCTCCTCCGGGATATACTCATTTTTACCGACACCACTCGAAAGATATGCCACTCCACCACCCCACACCATATCAGAAAATGTGAAAACAATAAGCTCAATCTTGCAAGGTGGTCAAGGAAACGTAGACCGTAATAAAAGCTAAGGGCATTGGTAATTATGAGTTAGTAGCACAAAGGTTAGTTCGGGTGGTGGGTCTAACCACCTACAAAGTCTTAGAGGGGAAGGCGAGGATATACATATAAGGGATGGAATTTGGCTCGATCGGGTCAAAGAAATGCCATAACCGTCATCCCGTACCTAACCAAGACCGACCTTTCTATTTCGCCTCGAAGTTACTTATATAAGTTCTAGGTAACCGGGTCATTAATAGCTACCATAATCGTTCACTAGTCAAGGTGATTCATGAAGTCGAAGCTAACGTGATAGAACGATTCCATTCTCAATACAAGATCCCAACTCAAATGAAATGCATTCATTACAATCACTAGATGTTTAATCAAAGCAATACTATAGGCTCAATGCATCATCAACAATGTCAAAGCCATCAAAATTTCTAAAAACCGACTCATTTACACCAAAGGGATAGCAATCTCTAAGTATAACTCATTCGACATGAAAACGAAACTTTGAAGCTAAACCAACCACCCCCTACATTGAAACCAAACACGAATGATAAGGGTATTAGCTTACAACCGGAAAAAGCGCGAGTACGATCACGTGGCATCCGTAAAAAGTCCTCCTAGGGTACCTGTGCTAATATCAACATAAACAACAATATCCAAGAATACACGGGTATGGAGATATCGAAATGAAACTTGACGGATCACCACAGCTTATCAAAACCAAAAACACCAAAAAGTAGCCCCCCCAAAACACACTTCTTCGGGTTATATTACATCAAAACTTACCCGAAGTATCAAAATACAAACTAAAGAAACACAGTGAAACACGAGGGGAGAGAAAAGCAATAAAAGTACATTCTGAGTTTATAGTCCTCAGCTCGACTTTCTACCCCCAACTAGGTCAAGGATAGTTGTACCAGAGGAGAGCAAACCTTTGCATCTCCCTACCAAAATCGTAAGAATTGAGCGCCCCCTGAAAATGAAATATGAGAAATACGGGGCTCAATCCCCACCACCACGATTTGTTCGATGAGTCCATTGCATAGAACAACGAACTCACTTTCCCCGAAGGATCCATTAACTGCAAACCAAGGAAACAACACGAACACAGTCACGGTATCAAGTCACTACCACTACCGGAGTAGATGGTGTGACACTTCAACAAAAACAAATAAAAACAAACTATACATAGAAAATAAATAAGAAAACGACCTAATCCTAAGAACTCAACTAACTTACAAGATATCAACCGGATTCCCCGGCAACGGCGCCAGAAAACTTGATCGGCCTTTTTCGAAAGTGTCCAATCTCACCGGCGATGTACCGGGTCAATCAGTAGCCTAGAATTGGTGAGTCAAGGTCGTATCCCATAGGGAATCTGGTCGAGTACCAAAGTCGGTCTCATCCCTAGTTCAGTCAACACATACATTGAACGTGGTGATTTGTCAGATCACCGGTTCTACAAACTAAATATACACAAAACAAAGATTTTAAACAATATAAAAGAGATAGCGAGCTATGATCCAACCAACTACTCTCTAACCCTAACTCGTTTCCGAAGTGTTTCGACAAACTCTAATGTTCTCGGCATCGTTGAAGGGTGTCGTCTCTGCTTCCGAATATAGACATCGGATCAATAACTACCCTCCTATGTCGAGGTTCAACGGTCCACCGACCGGATTTAATCGACCCGACACGGTCTACGATCTATATGAGACGCTCATTAACAATGATATAAACCTCACACACGAAACCGAATCTGAAGAACTCAGTCGGTTTTACACGGTGATCCTAGAACCCCTTTTCCCGTACCCTCTCGCAAAATACAATTATTGAGTGACACAATTATTGAGTGATCAGTTCAACAAAAGTCATTAAGAATAAGTTCTAGAACAATAACAACACCGAGAATCTAACAATCATAACATCAAAACACTTCAATCAATGAGCTAAGGATTCGATTTCGAAGGCTATCACATATCTCGACTATCGGGAAATTATCTAATCATTATACTAAGCAAAATATAAGGAAACCACAACAAAAGTTAACAAAGATAAAGATCGAAAGCAAGGAGAAATTGAAATTACCGAATCGAGACGAAGAACACCGGAAGAAAAACGAAATCCAAACTGAAATTTCAATAGCTAGTAGCACCGATCTTCGGATTACAACAACATAAAACTAATCTAAGCTAAAACTATATACAAATCTAATCTAAGCTAAGGAAAACTGAAGAAAAACGCAGCAAATCGATCTAAAAAGGGAGCAGTCTCGATGATAGATCGAAATGAGGGTGTATAAAAGGTGTTTTTTCAGATCTGGACCCACAGGCGGGCGCCTGTGGTGACGGGCGCCCGCCCGTCAGATTATTTCCTTCACAAACTCGATCAGCAACTTTCTGAGGTGACATGCCCTCAGAAAAACGGGCATAACTTTGTGTATAGACCTCCAAATCGAGTGATTCAAAATCCGTTGGAAAGCTAATGAAATTGCCTACAACTTTCATGAAGATGTCCAGCCCAGAATATGCCTCTAAGGTGAATCAAAATGCAGATCCGTGGAAGGTATGGTTGTAGTACCACCGCGTTTTGATCCATTTGAATGTTTAAGCTTCGGGCACGCGTTCCAATCCTCGTATCTCGCCTTCCGGACATCTCAAACACCTAAGTCCTGTAAAAAATCACAACAAATACCACACATAATCCCTACAGGACACTAGGGTGACCGAGAGTATAGTAAATTACACCGAAAAAGACCGAGAATCCCGGACTTTACGTCCTAGGTCCCGAAATGATAACCAAGGTATAAATACATCAAAATACAACCAAATGTCCCCGGAAACACATAAAACGAGGTATAAACGGGGTATAATCACATAGTAAATGATAGTCAATTTGACTCCCATCACAAACAATAGAAGTTATGATGCTACAAAACCCTGTGGTAATATGTTACAAAGTTGGAAAAAACAAGTAATGCAGGAGGAAACATTCCTTTTAGATGTAACTTTTGTAACAATGTCTACAAAGGATCGTATTCACGAGTCGACATCATTTGCTTAATCTCAAAGGTGGTGGAGTCAAACCTTGCACCAAAGTATCTAGTCAGCAAATAAAGGAGATGGAAAGAATGTCACAAGAAGCCGCCGACAGTGCCGCACCCAAAGACGTTCCTTTGCCCACTTCAAGAAATAATCAGGTGCACCCTAATATATCCCATACTTCTACTTCTAGCTTCCAAATGAAGGGTAATGATCCAAAGAAAAGAAAAGGCAATGGGAAAACTCCTAAGGATATGGCATTTCAAGTAGCAAAAAGAGAAGAATTAAAGGAGGAAATTGCTAGGATGTTTTATTACGCGGTTTGCCATTTAATTTAGCTAATAATCCTCATTATGTTAGGGCCTTTCAGCTTGCTTGTGAACTTAATATAAGTGGTTTTGTTCCTCCAGGTTACAACACTTTAAGAACTATCTTGCTTGAGAGAGAGAGATCACATGTTGAAAATCTGTTGCAACCAATTAAAAATACTTGGAAAAACAAAGGAGTTAGCATTGTGAGTGATGGTTGGAATGATTGTCAAAGAAGGCCTTTGATAAATTTTATTTGTTGTGTGTGAAAGTGGTCCTATGTTTTTAAAGGCTGTGAATTGCGAAGGTGAATATAAAGATAAGTTTTTTATTGCCGGTAAGATAAAGAAAGTGATTGCTGAAGTTGGCTCTCAAAATGTTGTTCAAGTTATTACTGATAAGCTCATGTTTGCAAGGCCGCTGGTTTACTTGTTGAAGCCCAATATCCACATGTGTTTTGGACACCTTGCGTTGTGCACACACTTAACCTTGCTTTGAAAAATATTTGTGCTGCAAGAAATACTGAAGCTAATGAAGTTACTTATGAAGAGTGCAAATGGATAACTGATGTAGCAGGGGATGCTTCTTTTATTAAGACTTTATCTTGAATCATAATATGAGGCTAGCTATGTTTAACCGGTTTGTGAAGCTGAAGCTACTTGCTATTGCTGACACTCGATTCGCCTCTCTCTTAGTCATGCTTAAAAGGTTTAAAATCATAAAGAAAGGACTACAAAGTATGCTTATTAGTGATGATTGGAATGCATATAGAGAGGATGATGTTCGTAAGGCTGTTTTCGTTAAAGGAAAGATATTAGATGATTTATGGTGGGGAAAAGTTGATTACATACTTTCTTTCACTGAACCCATTTATGACATGTTGAGATTCTTGGACACTGATAAACCTTCTCTTCACTTGGTATATGACATGTGGAGTACTATGATTTCTAAAGTGAAGAAGGCAATTTATCTTTATGAGAATAAGCATGAATATGAAGAGTCTACATTTTGGACAGTGGTAAATCAAATTCTTCATGATAGGTGGACAAAAAGTAACACACCACTTCATTGTATGGCACATTCTTTGAATCCAAGGTATGTAAATATGATTTTCAGCTATTTAATTATCCGAAATCTAAAGCGATCGCCTTGAAGTAGTACAAAAATGTAAGCATGAGCATAAATCAGATGTCTTTAAAATTTTATGTATTGCTTGTTCTCATTGCTTTTAATACAAACTCTAATTGCTGCAGACTATGTTAGTTCCTTTTAATGATGTTCTGATTATGTTTACCTTTGTGAGCTGTTCCATATGATCAGCATGTTTTGTCTTAGACGACTTTGATATGTTTCGTCATTTATTTTGTCGCTGAACCCATTGGGATATGATTTCATTAAATGTTGATGTTATCTCTACCTCTAAGCTTCTGTATGCTGATGGATGTGTTGTTTGTTTTGCATTAGCCTTGATGGTACTAGTGCCCTTTTCTCGGTTAAGGGGTGCCATTGCTTGAGATTAAGTGTGATTACATGTTAAAAGGTTATGGATAATTCAAAGAAGAAAAAGAATATCGGTTGGTGAATGGAGAGTAGTTAACTCAGATCAGTAGAATGAATGGCTGAAGTATGATAGGATTGTTTCATTTAAATCCTGATCTGACTTTCAATCAGACCTTTACATGGTACTCTTATGTTATATGTTATGCCAAAGGTAGTCTTCAACCTCAAAGAAAACTTGGTTGCCTAAACTTGTTTACTAAATCTCACTTGCTTTGCTATGATTCATGTTTTAGGTATTATAGTCCAGAGTGGGTGAATGAAGCTGCTGGTAATATTGAGCCACACAAGGATGCGGGCATTGTACTTGAAAGAGATAAATGCATGAAGCGATACTTTCCCGATGCAGTTGAGCGTAGAAAGGTTAATGTTGAGTTTGCTAGATTTTCATCAGTTATGGATGAATTTCGTGATCATGATTCCATTCGAAATAGGTATCTTGTGGATCCAATAATGTGGTGGGTAATACATGGTTCATCTACTCCTAGTCTACAATCTTTGGCTCTTAAATTGCTTTATCAGCCATGTTCATCTTCATGCTCTGAAAGAAATTGGAGTACCTACTCATTTATTCACTCTCTCAAAAGAAATAGATTGGCTCCTCAACGTGCTGAAAAACTTGTGTATATCCATCAAAATCTTCGCCTCTTGTCAAGAAAAACACCACAATATCAAGAAGGGGATTGTAAGATGTGGGATATAGGTGGTGATGCTTTTGATTCTCTTGATGATGTTGGAGTACTTGAAGTTGCAAGCCTTTCTTTGGATGAACCAGAAATGGAGACTGTTTGGATGGACGTTGAAGATGACTATGCTTGATGTGGTTAATCGTTAATTGAATGATAAAATCTCGATATTTTGAGGTTGAACCTTTTGGCAAATAATGTATAAAGTAAGTAGTATCTTTTGACAAGTAGTGCAAGTACTAAGTACTATATAGTAAATAGTAATCATCTGGTGCATATTCGGGTACTATTAGTAAGTGGTGTATCTAAAGTAAGTAGGGCATCTTTTGGCAAGTAGTGTATGAAAATGCAAGTAATCATCTGGCATTGTTAGCATAGTTTCTAACTTGTTAAAGGGACTTAACCAGAAGTCAATGATTTAGCATTTAACAAGTTAGAAACTATGCTAACAATGCCAGATGATTACTTGCATTTTCATACACTACTTGCCAAAAGATGCCCTACTTACTTTAGATACACCACTTACTAATAGTACCCGAATATGCACCAGATGATTACTATATCCTGCAAAAGATCTATACTCTGATTCTGCTGATGACCTGGACACAACATTTTGTTTCTTAGAACTCCAGAAAACCAATGATCCACCAACAAACACACAATATCCTGCAAAAGATTTTTCACAAGAGGTAGCAGCCCAATCTGCATCACAAAACCAACTAATTGCAAAGTGATCCACCACTTTAAACATGAGACCATAGTGCAAAGTTCCTTTGACATATCTTAGAAGCTTCTTGAGAGCATGCCAGTGAACTTTAGTAGGCTGCTGAATGAACTGACTTAGGTAGTTAACAGATTATGCAATATAAGGCCTGGTGCAGGTCAGGTATTGTAGCCCTCCAATAGCACTTCTATAAATCCTAGGAGAGTGCATAGGCTCTCCTTGATCAGGTAGCAAATGTTCACCAGGTACCATAGGTGGAGTACAAGGGTTAATGTGATCCAGCTGCAATTTCTTCAAAAGCTGTGAAGCATAATGCCCTTGAGTCAAGTATAGACCATCAGAATTTCTGTGTGCTTCCATTCCTAGAAAGTGAGCCACAGGACCAAGATCCTTAAGAGAGAACCATGAGTGTACAACTGGACAAACTTCTGTATCAGGCCTTGTGAACTTCCTGTGACTAAAATGTCATCCACATAAACAAGTACATACAAGAGACTGGTGTCAGTTTTCAAATAAAAAGAGATGAATCGTAAACCGATCGATGGAAACCCCAGTCCAACATCTGCAACCTCAAGGCTCTACAAACTGAGGCCATTGGGGCTGTTTAAGACCATAGAGAGCCTTTTAAGCTTGCACACATAGTGAGGCTTTTGAGCATCAACAAAGCCTTCAAAGTTGATCCATATACACATCCTCCACCAAAGCTCCATTAAGAAAGGCATTATCAATGTCCACTTGATGGATATGCCGATTCTTGTTAAGCGCTAGAACCGGGACAAGTATGATAGTAGATGCCTTTGCCCATGGGATCAAGGTCTCTGTAAAGTCAACCCCATAGGTTTGATGAAAGCCTTTTGCCACCAATCTTGCTTTACGTTTGAGAATAGTACCATCAGGCTTCATTTTAAGTTTGAATACCCATCTCGCAACCTATAGGATCTTCGATCGAACTAAGAGGAACAAGTATCCAAGTGTCATTTATGTGCAAGGCATCAAATTCTGCAGTCATAGCTTGCTTCCGCTCAGTACAAGACAATTCTTCTGAGACCTTAGTAGGTTCATAAAGGTGAGCAGGAAGGGTAGTGGATTTAAGTTGGATGGAGTAGGTTTTAGGCTTAAATATGCCACTTTTAGACCGTGTCTGCATGTGATGTCCTTGTGTAGATGGAGGTAAGGGTGGACAGGATGTGACAGGAGGTGTAGGTTGTGGTGCGGGTGAAGTTGTTGACTAAGGACTAGAAAAGTCATCTGGGGAATCATGTAAAGCCAGTGGTGAGAAACTATTATGTGTAGGAGTTACACTAGTAGTGCTAGATAAAATAGGAGAAGGGGTAGATTGTACTTGTGGTGAGAGTGGTGTTGGTTGTGTAACATCAGGAGCACTGTTTTCCAAAGGTGGAGGAGCTGCTTGTACAGATTGTGACTGAGGCATAGGAATGGAACCAGTTTGACAAATCTGGAGCAGCTAGGACTTCCTTGTGAGGCCCTTGGGAAAAACCTGCTTCAAAGGGGACTTCTAATTCATTGAAAACAACATTCTTGGTGATAATGATCCTACCACTACTGTCAAGACATTTATACCCCTTATAAAGAGGACTAACACATAGATAAGTGCACTTGCTGGTGTGGAATCTGAAATTGGGATGAAGAAAGGGTCTTAAGTGAGGAAAACGGGAGCATCCAAACACTTTGTAGAACTTATAATAAGGTTGTTTGTGGAATAGGACCTCATATGGGGACTTGTTTTTAAGGACACGTGTTGGTAAAATATTGATAATGGTGACAGCTTCAACAAAACTGTCCCACCAGAATTTTAGAGGAAGAGATGCTTGTGCAAGTAACATGAGGCCTAGTTCCACTATATGTCTGTGCTTCCTTTCAGCTCTTCCATTTTTGTTGGTGAGCATGAGGACATGGATGCCTAAACTGAATGCCATGTTGCTGCAAGTATGACTCTAAGGACCTATACTCACCACCCAGTCTGATTGTAAACATTTAATGGTTTTTGAAAATTGATTTTCAACTAAGGTTTTAAACTGGATAAACACAGAAAAGACTTCAGACTTAGCTTTCAGAGGGAAGATCCAGTTTTATCTAGACCAATCATCAATAAAGTGAACATAATACAAAAAACCATAACCGGATTTTACAGGGGATGGTCCCCAGAAATCAGAGTAAACCAAATCAAGAAAATTATCAGCATGGAAATCAGACACATGATAGGATAGGGCATGGCCCTTTCCAAACTGGCAAGCATCAGAAAAGTTCAAATTCTCATTAAGATCAACATTACAAGATTTCAGAATGTGTCCTAACACTTGTTTGGAAGGATGACCTAGTCTCATATGCCAAACATTAGGATCTTTGTTAACATTCAAAGAGCTTAACTGAGCACTACAAGATTCTAACACAGACTGACTAGACCTAGACATCTGTTTATTGCATTGAAACTGAGAAAGAGAGCTGGAATTCTTGGAGTGAAGGGAGGTCTTGCTTGAAGAAAGAGTCACAATCTAGTACAAGCCATCACTGAGAGCTCCTGTGATAAGCAGTGTCCCTGTTCTCTTGTCCTTAACAAACAGGAATCAGAAGTAAAATCAACAGAAACAGGATTATCAGCAAGAAGTTTAGACATGCTAATCAATTTTTTGGTAATTGAAGGAACATGTAACAAGTCTTTAAGTAAAAGGGTTATGTGTGGATAGTGTGTAGGAAAATAGGAGTGGCCAATATGAAGTATAGGGCAATGCTCACCATTTCCAACTACTAATGACTGTGAACCATTGTAACCTGCACTAAGATGGAGGTTATTCAGATCTAATGTCAAATGATTTGAAGCCCCACTGTCCATATACCAAGCTGGATCACTGGCTGACTGTGGAGGGGCAACATAAGCAGATACTTGATTAGGACTTCCACTGTTGTTGTTATTGTTTGGAGGCACAAAATTTGTTAGATGTAATATCGTCGGATGGATCAAGATCCACCCGATTCGCTTGCAATTGAATAGTATATATCTAGATCTAGTCAACCAAAATACATAAAATAAATAGATCTAAACCTACGAGGGGGTTTAGATTGCTTACCAGTTTATGGTGAATAAACTTCAAGAACAATCTTCAATCCAAGATCCAAGCTAGATGAGAAGCCACAGTCTTCCAACGTGTGTCTCCAAGCACCACCAGGTGGATGGTGTTTCAAGTCGCCGGACCTCCTCGATATGCTACCTTAGAAAAACCCGAAGTTTTTCTAAAACTCGAACCCAAAGAAAATAGCCGAAAATTCCAAGCTATTTTCCATCCAATATTTCAAATTGTGTTGTGTGTCATAAGGCTTGGGAGAACTCTCTTTATATAGGAGAGTAATCCTTGTCCTCCAAGGATTTAATAATTAAGAGATAATTATTAGATTAATCCTTATTCCAAATAAAAGATAAATAAAATAATTATCCCAAACAAATTAGGATAAATCATATTATTATCTAATATTTCATGAATTATCATTTAACAAATAAAAGATAAATCACACATTAAATAATTATCCAAGAAAACTAATTCCTTGATAATTACTTAACTTACAAAATGCGCACCACCTCTTAGTAAATAAAGGTCCATGCATTTTTTTGACACATTGGGCCGAGTCCACGAAAAATTCTTTTCCGTGTATTTAATTATCTAGTCCAACTAAACAATTAATCCACATATCAGTTAAATAGTCCAATCCAACTATTTAATTATAATTGAGGTGAAACGATGAGAAAACATATGCTATGTTAGAGCCACGTCGGGGACCATGGACCCATATTCAGTAGCTACAATAAATTAAATAATATTATCCGTCAGACCGAACAATAATATTCAATCTATTAATTCCGGGATTACACCACCATAAACCCGAAACTAAACTCTGCCGAATATAGATAACTTATACTCAACCATGAGTTGATAAGGAGTCCACTGATATAATCATTACATACGGATAAATCCTCCATAGACTGTTCACTTCGATTCGGGATATCTCCGTAAACCCTTCTCGAAACATATTATCATTATTTACCATTAACCCCCTAGTGATCAATTAGTTCACAACTAACACGCTGTGAACTGGGCCCATCGATCAGTTTCTAGGGTCAACAAATAAGGAAACTGTCTGTCTACTTCCCGAGGGAAGGAATGGATTCCATATCTGTGATAGCACAGACTACTCACTCATCCCAGAATAGAGCCAACGAGAAGTGTTGGACCACATACTACGAAGTGATCCTTACTAACACATCAAACTCTACCCTAGTCTAAGCAGCTTGTGCGTGATCACCTCAGATTGAGATTAATCCATATATGATCACCTTGTGATTCGATAAGACTTCTCGACACGGAATTATATCGAGAACTCAAATCAAATCGGTCCAAATTACTATATGATTATCATCATATATAAATGCCCCACTAGTAATTCCTATTACCGATAGTCCGGATAAGATCGTCACACCGTAAAGTGTTCTCGGGGCTCATTATTAGCATATTAATCATGAGACCCATACCAGATTAATAAACGCTACGGACTAAGTTAATTTTAAGTACATCTCACTAACTCAATCCTCTTGTGTATAGCCATACAATCGAGTTATGTGATTACATAAACGAGGTACTTAGGGTTTTCGTGAGTGTCTTAATTATAAGTATACATGCATATAATAAGATGAATTATTAATTCTGTCCTAAAACAATTAGATAATTGTCTTTCGGGCACTACACCTAACAAAATCTTCCTCAAACCTGTGCCAACAAGAAGTAACAATGTGACCATTTTTTCCACAAAGCTGACAAACCATTTTGTTTCCAGAGTTGTTCCTTGCACCACCCTTATTACTATTGCTTCTTCCTCTACCACCTCTTCCACCTCTAGAACTGCTCCTGCCTCTGCTAGAGTTGTAATTGGGGGGTGGCATACCATTTGGTCTTGGGCCTTGGGCAAAATTGGCTGATGGATTAACAAGCCCTGATCCTGCAGTAGGATCAATCTGGCAATCAACCTTTCATGTATCATCAACTGTGATTGAACATCTTGCCAACTAAGAGCACCCACTCTAGAGGTGATATTAACAATAGCAGACTCATAACCACGATCCAATCCACCTAGTGTATCCAAAATCAATTCAGACTTAGAAATATGATATCCTGCAGCAGTGAGACTGTCAGAGTAAGATTTCATCTGGGCCAAATAATCTGACTTAGACTTAGATCCTTTCGAAGCTTTAGCCAAAGCATCTTTGTATTCCAACATACGAGCTTCAGATCTACTGTTGAATAAGGTTTCTAGAGTAGTCCATACCTCATGAGCATTAACACAACCAACAACTTCAGATAAAGCTTGTTCAGTCATAGAACTAAGCAACCATCCCATTAACAGATTATCTTTAGTAATCCATTCATCAGAAATAGAAAGAGTAGGAAACAGAGACCTGGATGAAGACTCATTCACAGTGGGCACAGGATTGAGAAGATGATCTTCTAGTTTATGACCCCGAATAATGGGTAAAATAGTATAACGCTAGAGTAAGTAATTAGTTCGATCAAGCTTAACAGTACATCTCTGGTTAAGATTTCCAGAAAATGGTGCATCAAGAAGAGGACTAGAAGAGTGTGGACTTACAGATCCCAGGTATGGTGGTGTTGAGCTCAGAAATGATGGATTTGAGCGTAAACCAGCTATAGGATTGAAGGATTTGGAGCGACCAAACTGCATGCCGGAAATCGGAGGAAGAGACGTTATGTTGGAAGGTGATAAACCAATAACCGGAATTCCTATAAATGTTCCGTCCGGCCAAATGGTTGAAACACCAGCTGTGGGAGCTCCAGTTGTGGATGAGGAGCTTACGCCAGCTGAAATGGTTGCAGTGGAAGGCTGTATATTCGCAGTACTTGCCGGAAGAGAACCGGAGGTGGCCATGGCCGAACCTCAGCTCTGATACCAAGAAAGATGATAACAGAATCATATGGATAGAAATGTTTTCTTAATAGATATGTTGTGTAGTACAATCATATATAGTGACTTTCTACACATAGTAGTTACACACACTAAACCAAGTGGCTAATACAAGATTGTGCCAAGTGTCACTGTTTTGGATAAGACAAATCTATCTAGAATTAATATCTAGAGCTAATTTATTTCTCAACAATATTGTTAACAAAACGAATCTAAGAATCATTTTAATTAAAAACAAGATTTAGATGTACAAAAAGGCCGGGTTTAGAGATTAATTATACCATCCAGTGGAAAAGATGAAGATTCTACGTGGAAGCCATTATCTTTCAACTTGTTCTCCAATTAATGCAAGCTCTGTGAAAAGCCAACATTTAATCCATGATTCAAATGCCCGAAGCCTCCAAAAGATCCAGTCTTTTGATTAAGAATATGCTTAGTACTATCTTAGTATTAAATTGAGAGATAATCTTGTCCAAAATATGGAGATTGAGGCACCCCACATGAGAGGGAGGAAAGCATTAGAACTTAAAAGTGAGGTTAGCATTCCTTTTATGGGCCTTTTCAGGGCTTAAGCAAATAATATTCTATGTCATCTTTTATCATTATCCTAATAAAGATGTGCATTAACCTTTAAATAATTAATCTAATTAAAGAATATTGATTCTATAATTTTAATACAACTTTACCCCATTATTTGTAAACAATAAATAAATAAATAAAATGTTAGTCTCATACAACTTGTTATGAGTCTTTTGATTTAGGACCAGAATAATGCCTCATAACAGACCTGGGTTGTTAACTTGTTAAATCTCGGAGTTCAGGTTTTGTTTGCTATATGTTCAGCCTAATTGAGTTTATGTCTAAGTTGTTTGACCTACCTGATATACACCTTAGGGAACTATATTCAGAAGGATTATGATTTAATTCAATGCCTCTGATTTATTTTAAACATTTTTCCCACTATTTTTCATGCAGTATTCATATTGTATATGATGCATCATGATAATTGCTCCACAAGAGTCTGGTCGATTATGCACAGATTATGGGCATCAGTGTGCTACCGCACTCGCGTCATTTGGTGCCACAACCGTGGTAGAACCGATTCGTGGTTGCTTCCTGCGAATTCGTACCGCACACTTGATGTCTAGAACTATGTTAGAGGGTCGTTAGCAGTACGAATTCGCAGTGTGCAGTACAAATTCATATGTATTATTTTAAAGAAGTAAATACATAGCAGTATTATACATATATTCTATTTTGTGTGGCATGCAAAATTAGATGATAGACTTATCAGTTAAATAATTATAGGGTGAAACCTGCCTTGGATAGGATGGTTCTCTGTTATGTATTGGTAATACAGTAAGGTGCTACGAGTTCTAAAAAATCTCCAACCTCCCATTCACTGCAATCCGACTTTGGGGCCATTAGTTAATAACAAGTGGGTGTTGGGCCAGGCATGACTAGTGCCCACCTACAGGTCCAGAATAGTAGGATCCGGTTAGCATTTCATTCCATTCAATTTTCTTGCTTTTCAAAGCTTACATGAAAGGGCTCTTCCTTCATAGACATGACGGAAGCGTAATACCTTAAAATTAAATCTGGGTTATTTTTAATTATTGCATTTCATTATTACTCATTTATCTCAATTCAATTCATGCAAAGCATTGCATTTCAAGTAAAGTAGTTGCATTAGTGATGTCCTTGTTATGTTGTAGGGTACATATGCTTTAATTGTCGGTCCATAATTACCAGAATCACCTTACATTTACTTTGCACTTATTATTATGATATACTAGTTAACGTGAGCCGTTCAAGGTACGACGGGCCAACATAAATCGTTACCAACGATAATATCAAAGAATAGATCTCAACGTGAAATGAATTGCGTAAACTTAAACCGTAACTAATTCAAGGCATATGACAAAGAGAGCAAGAAAAATATATCACATTTTCTCCAAGAGGTAACTCTTTCTTGAAGACGTGATGATTGTGAATCACCTCTCTTCCAGCCCTATCAGTAGTTTCCATCTACAAAATAAACTACAATATGATATATCGGAGAACAATGTCATAAAGTCGATCATTTTAGCTTCGACTTTACGCAATGAAACATTATATAAAAACAATTAGCGGACCATAACTACACAGTCAAATCTCCCGGGACGCCTTAGCTTCCAGATCATTAATATGCTTGAAAATGTGTGTCACTCATTTTCTATACGACATTTCTCTTTCTTATCATTAATGAATACGTCATTGATCTCGTGTTCATTCATTTGGTAGAAAAAAACACGTGTCAAACGGTCTGAAGAATATAAAAAGTGATTTGATATTCCAACGTCAATTTTAGTGACGTTCGTACTGCAAATGACCGTCGGTTCCACCGACGTTATGTTGTTCAAAATAATAAAAATATTTAATGTGGTGTTCACACGGTTTTATTCAATTGTTGTGTCGAAATCAAAATTTTTCTGTTGATTGAAATTTAAAATCGAATCCATGATCACATCGATTGGAGTACTAAAATGAACCGTATCGAAATATACACTTTGTTGTATATAATATTCAATTGTTGTATCGAAATCGAATCAAAAAATCGAAAATTTTCGGTTGATTGAATTTTAAAGCCTCATTCGGTTTATATATAACGATAACCGAAATTTCGGTTTTTACCGAAAGAAAAAAAATATATTAAAAAATACTATAAAAAAAACCTGTTGTTTAAAATAATAATAATAAAAATTTAGGTGCCACGTGTCAGCTCAAGAGGCTGCCACGTGACACATTATGGGCAAACCCCCTTAGCTTTTGATAGATATAAGATACTTACTCAATTTCTAAATTCATATTGCATTCAAAGAGAACTATGAAAATATTTTTTAGATATTTACATAGTTTCCTGATAAATAGAGATTTTGCAATCCGGCTCGATCAAATATAATTTATAAAACTCGAAACCTTAGGCAAAACTTCACTTTCTAACCGGCAGTGAACCGGGTCGATCGTAGGTAGTGCATTTAGAGTCCGAGGTCGATCCCACGAGGAGATTGAGTCGAATATAAAATTTGTGTTAAAATCAGAGGGCAAAGAGTATGTGAACAAGACAAAAGATCGAAACATTTATTATTTCACGGCATAAACAAGGATCTCGAATCAAGACTTTTATCAGAGTAAATTTCATCAAACTAATGATCTACACAATCAAAACCATATTGAGAAAACAAATCGAAATCGTGAAACTCACAATAATGAAGATCAAAACATTGTAGATCAAGACTTTGAATCCCAAATCAACAAAAGATATCAACATTTAATTCATACAATGATCCTGTGCACGAACTCCACCAAGCTATCGATCGAATATCGTATTCTACTCTATATATAAAAATCTAAACTAAGAAATTGAAATACGGAGCCTAGTCCAAAGCTCTAATCCGGCTATTTAGATGTCAACTTGTCATAACAACCGCCGAAGCGGCTGGGTTGAGCACCTAAGCCTGCCTCGAGCTCAGTCTAGGCCAATAAAAGTCAGAATATCTGTTCTCTTAGGTTTAGCTGCTCTTAAATAGGCAAAAATCGCGACTTTGACCTAGTTGGGCTGACCAACTTGGCCCATTTAACTTGTCTTCTGTAAATTGGTGATAACTTTCTGTGTAGAGCTCCGATTTGAACGATTCAAGATGTTTTGGAAAGTTCGTTCAATTTCCTACAACTTTCATGAAGACGACTTTACCAGAAACTACCTCCAAGATGGGTCAAAATAAAGATTAATGGACAAGTACGGTGAAATCAGCTGCTGTCGGCGCCAAACGAGCGTTTGCCCTTCGGGTGGACGCTCGTCTGCCTGGAGATCTGATTCTTGATTAGGGTTCCTCCTTCTAGGAACGAGCGTTTGGCCTGCCTTGGACGCTAGTTTGTCGTATACGAGCTTTCTTGATTCGGGTTGAACCCATCCAAACGTGCGTTTGGGGTGATTTGGACGCTCGTCCGTCTGAAAATCCAACTTCCAGTATCAAGTGCTAATTCTGTGGACGCCCGTTTGAAATGTCCCGACGCCAGTTTGTCCTGAGCTTGCCACAAACGCCAGTTTGGGGTAGGGCAAACGCCAGTTTGCCTTGATTTTGCTCCAAACTTGACTTTTCTCAACTTCCATGCCACACTTGTGCCTTGATAAACTCTTTCACTTTAAAATATCGCCTTCCGGGCCCTCGAGTCACCTAAGTCCTGCAATAAACACACTAACAAAACACCACGCATAATTCCGCAAGACAAAAGTGCTCGGAAAAGAGTCAAATATCACTAAAAAAGCGGAGTTCCCTATCGATATGACAGTTTTACCCCCCGTGCATATAACTCACGATATTACTCTTGAAAAGGCCTAAATCTACCCAAAACATGCCAATAAAGTGATAAACGGGGGCTAGATCACATACAAAAGTGTAGTGAAGTTGACTCCCATCAATCACCCCACACTTATCCTTTGCTCGTCCTCGAGTAAACAGGCGTATTAAAAGAGACCAAGGGATCAACTTCACAAACGCGTATAAAAACACTCACATTGCCAAAGTAAAAGATAAGTAAAACAGTGAATGCAAACATCTTAACTCAATCATTACTAGACAAACAGAAGTGTGTATGTGTGAAAATTAGCTTTCAAGTCATAGACCAAATCACCGGTTCGGATTATAGACGCTTAGCTATCGCGACTACACTAGAGCTCATTTTAATAACATCTCCACTAATCGTGACCAACCAAGGCTAAACACGGTCCAGTAGGACTTGAAGGGTTATAACGTTAAGCTCGGGATAGGGGCTAATCGAAAGGAAATTTGGGACTGGAGAAAAGAAAACACGAGTGAACCTAATCATCTTACGTCTTTCTTCTCAAAACAAATCAACTAACACCAAAACGCCTTCGATTTTCTTTATTCACAATTTATTCAAATTTTTTCAATTCACTTTTCTTTTCTTTTTTTTCTTTTTTTCTTCAGACTTTCTTTCTTTCTCGAACCAACGGCCTAATCAATAGATAACTCGAGCTCCTCCCCTTCAGAATACTAGCTCGTACTAACCACCTCTTCTCGAAACACGCACCATCTCCCACCCCACACTTGCTTCAGCAAGTGTGTCTAAAGCAACAACTAAGTCCACTCATAGGGTAATCAAAGAAACGTGACCAATAATAAAGCTCAGGGTTAGGGATAATATAGGCTACGTAACCAAACGGCTAAATGTCGGGCGGTGGTCAGACCATCCTATTCAAGGCTCAGAGGGGGTACGAGGGTAAAATGTTGGGATTTTGGCTTATTTGGCTCTGGTTGTGTCAAATAAGCGCAAGGACTGTCATCCAGTGTCCTACCAAGGTCAATCCTTCTATTTCTCCTCGAAGTTACAAAATGGGATCTAGGTAGTCGAATTGTGCTCAATTCTACCATAATCGTTCACTAGATCCTTAGGCCCATGAAACTGAAGCTAAACGTGCAAAAGAACTTCCGTTTATAAGATAAACCTAGCGTCTTGCTATAAGCATTTACTACTTCGCTAAGTCGTTTACCAAGAGAATGTAAAGTTTAAACATGCAAACGGACGTTAAAACCTTGGAAAATTTTAAAATCGACTCAAAACAGCATACTGAGACTAAGTATATTATCGAATCGGCACATTTAAACGTACAACTCAAACCAAGCTAAGTCTACCACCCCACACTTTGAATGAAACACTGTATTCAGTGTGTGAATGAAAGAGAAAGAAGACTTAGCTTTAGACCAGGCAGAAAGGCGTGAACGAATCTCGTGACATCTTCTTATAAGCGCATCCCATGTACCTAAAGTCATATAGACAGAAAACAACGCAAACACATGCACGGGACATGGTCCACGTGCCAAAAGTATGCAACAGATACACTGGGGATATAAAATAAAGAAGCCATGCCACATCAGTAGACTCGAAACACAAACAATCACTCAACATGGACCGCATTAGATGGAAAAATAACCATAAAGGTAAAAGAACAGAACATCTACGCATATCATATAAAGGCCACAGAGGGTCACATTAAAACATTCATGTCAAATAGTGAAAGCATGTATCACAATCAAACACTCTTCACTATATTCATCGCGAATTCCTCTTAGACACACCTAAGCTTGCTTCATTCCAAAAAAATTCTCCTTTTTTAAATTTTATTTTATTTTTTTATTTTATTTTTTTATTTATTTATTTATTTACTTTTTTATCGTCTTTTTATTATTATTTTTTTTTTTACTCTTTTTATTCTCCTTCTTTTATTATCACTACTATTTCTTTCTTCAGTTTATTTTCTTTTTTCTTTTTTCCATTTCCTTGACCTAACGTCAGCCCTATTTTTTTTTTTTTTTTTTAAACCCCTCATACACACACGATATTTTAGACCCCTCAAAAAGTCATGGTAGCCGAAGGCCCTAAGCCCCAGTTCTAGCCGGACATACAAGATATCAACCTAACATAACAACCCCATAAAGGGATTGAGTTGAGAACCAAAGTCGTATTCAATCCGAGTTTAGGACAATATCACTTCAACATCCCATGGCTCCTATCGAAATCTAAATAAAACAAGATGATAAAAACCTAGGCCCAAGTTCTAGGACAACCTACAAGATATCAACCAAATATAACAACCCCATAAAAGGATTGGGTTGAGTACCAAAATTGCATTCAAACCCAGTCTAAGCAAATCATATCAAAATGTTTTCAATTTTTTTTCTCTTGACCTAACACAATTTTTTTATATCGACTTTTAAACAATCTCCCCGGCAACGGCGCCAGAAAACTTGTTGTGTGATTTTCACTTTAATCACTAAATGCTACCGCAAGCGCACGGCTTATCGAGTAGTACTCAGGATGTCGATCCCACAGGGACTTGGGACAATCACCGAATAGTTATCAATTTATGTTTGCTAAACTGATCAAATTTAGGGGTCTTGAATAATAAAATAACTAAAAACTAAGGTCCTATTTAAACTCAACACAAGTCCAAGAAGTTACTAGAGATCAAGTTGTAAGAACTTCTAGGATGTCGGATTACCACGGTAGCAAATATATGATTTTACAACGACATTTCCATTTACTATGAATATTTACTTATGTTGACGAATAATCAAAAGTGATTAACAATATTCTTTCGAACTACTATTAATCGTGCCTAAATTAATAGTAAATCCGATTTCTCGCTCATTAAATCAATTTAGACCCATTAAAACATCATTATTCATATTGTCACAAGAAATTTCAATTAACTTTCACTCTCATGAATTTTCTTGATTGAAATTAGGGTTTTAACCTATCAATTAAATTTCACTTTTCAGTCAATCATCTAATTGATAATAAATTCTTCATATAAATCTACTTAAAATTCATCTTTCGATCCTCAATTCATAAATTCATACGAAATAGCACAACAAAATCAATACAAAAGCATATCGATCATAATGATAGGAAAGATCTAATCTTTAACTCATATATTCATTTACCGGGCTCTCCTAATCCTAGAAAATTAAATCTACTCGCGCATAATCATAGAGATCACAAAAATCATGGGTTTAAGCAATGTGAAGCGTAAAAATAAAATAAAAGGAAGAAAATTAAGAGAAAGGAAATAGAATTGTCTCACAAATATCACAAAACCAAGAAATTCAATGATCCGTTCTTCGTTCTTGAGCCCTAAGCAAAAATCTTGTTCTTGAAAGGTTGATGAAAAAGTAGATGGTGATGGGATGGTTTTTTTTCACGCCTCCAAAATCTGAATGTGGCGTGTATGTTCATTTTTTTTTCTACTTGGGGAGTAAAAAAAAGGATCCTTATATAATTAAATCGATTTCCATAAATAAATGATATTGAGATAATCTCCAAAAATCAAATATCTATCAATCTTGGACTCTTCTAGTGTGTGGGTTCCTCCTTTTCCATATAATTCACGCCAACTTCAAGGAAAATCACGTTGGAAAATTTTCACCAATCGTAACATTTCGCTGGTCGTGATCGATTCGAAACCGCCACACCCTGGGTATAACAGAGGTCGATTTTTGAACTCTTCCACTTTAGCTCCGCTTTTTGGGCATTTTTCTTCTAATCTCGAATCATCCTGCAATAATTCAATCATCCGCAGTAATCTAGCCCAAAAAGGATGGAAACATCGTAAAATAACAACACACGACACCAAATTGAGTCCAACACATCTAGAATTATTCGACTTTTTTGTGAACTTATCATTTCCTTTTGATTATAGTTTGTTAGTGAATTCTTAGCTCACCGCTTACTTGTTATACTTCAGAGGGTAAGCCATTGTGATATGGAAATCGACAAAACACGTAGGTGATGGGTAGGGGTAAAATGAGGTTGGGTGTGTCGTGAGGTGGGACGGGGTGAAGTTGGGTAGGTGATGGGGTAGGATACATGGGGTAAGGTAGGGTGGATATGATGGGGTGTGGTAGATAGGGTAGGGTAAGATGGGGTGGTGGGCAGTAGAGTAGGGTAGGTGAGATAATGGTAGGGGTAGGTAAGATGGGTGGTTGGTAGGTGGCAGGGTGTAGTGAGATAGAGAAGGGTGTCGTAAGGTTAGGTAGGAGAGTGAAGAGGTTCGTTGGGTGGTAAGGTAAGGTAGGGCGGGGTGGGGTGTGTCAATGTAAGGTGAGGTGATGTGTGGGATGGTAAGGTGGTGGGCTATGTAGGGTAGAGTAAGGTAGGGTGATGGATGGGGTGGAGTGAGGTGGTGTAAGTTAGGTGGGGTTTGGTTATGTGGAGTAAATTATGTAAGCTAGTAAGGCAGAGCGTGTAAGGTAATGTGAGGTAGGTGTAAGTTGGTAAGGTAAGGTAGAGTTTGGTAGATGACGAGAGTAGAGTAGGGTGGGGTAGAGTGGTGTGGTGGGGTAGGCTACCCTACCAAACATTAATCTCATTGTTATATATCACTCAATGTGTCACATTTTAAATAATGTGTTTCATTCCGTTCTTTCACAGACTCAAATAATCAATATGTCACATTTTATTTAATTTATTTCATTACATTCTTTCAAATTCCAAACACAGTAATAAAATTAGTTTATTCCACTTCATTCCAATCTTATTATCTTATTCCATTCCATTATATTGCCGTGTAACAAACAAATTTTATACTTAGAGCTAGAGCTAATAATGGGTTAGTTTAGGTTGGTTCGGATTGGTTTGGAAAGCGCGGGGTCGCTTTGGGGGTTATAACTTGTACCCAAAACCAAATCAGAATGATTTTGAACCCAACGGTTTGCTTTGATTTAGTTTCGGTTTGGTTTTGGTTTTAGACTGTCAATTTGTTTAAGAAGTTATTTTTATGACATAACGGTTCTTTTCGATTTACATAAACGATTTAATGTAAAGTACGACACGAATCACGAAAGGTTTGACTCAAACTGGAACAACTCCGGAGGCGATTGGAAGAAGAGTTGGCTATATGCAGAGAGAGAGAGAGAGATGGATTAATGGAGACATCGTTTGAGTGTCAAATTATATAAGTGATGAAAAATCAAGAGTTATTTTAGGTTTACGCCAGATCGTTGGGCTTTTTTATATATAGTAAGATCGTTAAACTAAGTTATTTTGTGATGTAATAAATTCGAGTTGGGTTGGTAAAAATAAAATAAACAAACCTAAAGCATTATGTTTGGTTACAAACCAAACCAATTTAATTTGCTACTGATTTGGTTAATTTCACTTTTGTTTGGACCGGATATTGGTTTAGTTTGAATTTTAGATTCTTTACTCGGCCTTATTTATAGAATTTGTACTAGATACGTTAAATCATTCATAAACTGTATTTTAGATATAATAGTTGTTGTTGTTTTTTTTATTTTGTATTTTTTTTTAAGCTTGATGAATAGAGAATAGATAGTAAAGTGAAAGTGAAAAGGATTGGTGTCCACAAATCTCAACTGTCAAAGTCTCCTCTTGAGCCCCACATCAACTTTTCCTTAGTGCGGTTTCTTTGTCTGCTAATGGCGTTTGTCGGCAACTTTCCACCATGGATAATATCATCAATCAATGAGCCTGAAAAAGTTCAAAAAGAAATAATGCGACTGATTGCTAAGTCGATGAAGCTGAGGTTTTAAATGTAAGATGCCATAATTTATTTATTTTTTTGAAAGAAAATAAAAATAAAAAAATGACAGTATATGATCATGTCCAAATTTCACTTTTGCTTTAAATATCCAGGTAGATTTTGTTCTCTGCTTTATTGAGTAGCACTCACTTCTCTCTTTTCTGAAGATCATCATCATCATCATCTGCGCTCTAGTTTGTGGCCGGATCTTTTGACTTGTTTGAGTCACTGATTAAGCATACGCCCCTTTTGACTTTCTGAACTAAGGCAAGAAATATTAGTGCCCGTGACTTTCATTTTTTTTCTGTGCTTTGATTTTTTGCTGCATTTCCTTTTTCTTTGCGACTTTTCTTCATCCTTTTTCTATACTTTGATTTTTCGCTGCATTCCCTTTTCATATTGTTATTGGGTTCGAGTTGAAGTTTTGAGATTTTTGATATACAACTTATTTAACCTGGGTTGCAATTATCTTCCTTTTCATTTTTACCGTTTTCCTCCTTCATATGGTGTCTGCTTTTAACTTTAGTGACTTTTCAGTGGTTTTATTGACTATTAGTGTTATTAGGGTTTTCAGCTTTTTAGTGGGTTTTGTCTTTTTGGAGGATATGTGACTTATTGATTCTATAAAGCATTGCTTGCTAGGAGCCTCTGCTTTTCAAAGGGAGTGAGCTTTTTGTTCATGACAAATTTGTTTCATATTGAGCTTAATTTTATGTTTTTCTAGGTGATATTTGTCTGCTTTTGTTGCTTGCATCTGAGTTTTAGAATTGTTTAGGAGGAAAAGGTTCTGATTCATAAGGTAATCTTTATTCCTTGAAATCACTTTTTTCTCTTCCTTGTTTTTTTATTTTATTTTAAGGGATTATTGTCATAATTTTGTTCATGGTTTGGATTATTTCTTTCCACTATTTATCTCTAAGTTTGCGGAAATTCTGATACGAAGAGTCTCTATTTGTCATTTAAAACTCATTATCATTTAACTGCCGGTGCGATAAATACTCCCTACTCAAGAATCTGCATCAAGTTTAATCATATTTGGATTGATTTGCTTCAGGTCATCTTAGCTAGCAACAGATGGATTCACCTCAATTCAAGAACACTTCAGTATTTGCTGAACCTGAGAAACAAACTGCTGATCTTTTTCATAAGATCCCTGATGAAAGGAAGGACAGTGATGTTTACAACGCAGCGGATCCAATCGGTGTTTTAGAGGTCTTTGTACACCAGGCAAGAGACATTCATAACATTTGCATATATCACAAACAAGATGTTTATGCAAAACTCTGCCTTACAAGCAATCCTGAAAGTGCTGTCTCCACTAAGACCATTAATGGAGGTGGTCAGAATCCGGTTTTTAATGACAATGTGCGGCTTAATGTTCATGCGATCGATGCCTCTCTTAAATGCGAGATATGGATGCTCAGCAGGGTGAAAAATTATCTTGAAGACCAGTTGCTTGGTTTTGCTTTGGTCCCTTTGTCTGAAATCCTGGTAGTGGGGAAAAGTGGGAAACTTGAAAAAGAGTTCTCCCTTTCTTCAACTGATCTTTTCCATTCCCCTGCTGGATTTGTTCAATTGTCTCTCGCGTATAACGGGTTTTGCCTGAAGTTTTAGTTACTTCTTCTGTGCCAGCTGCCTCTATTAATGTAGCCGACAATGAAGAAACAACACCTGATCTTGATAAAATTGAGTTTCCTGATCCTAAGATTGAGAATGAGAACCATTTAATGGTTTCTGAGTGTTTTGGGATTCCTTGCGCCGATCTTATCTCTCAGGGCTCAGATGGTCTTTCATCTGATGCTGAGAATCAGCTCAATTTAGATGCAGGTGTGAAATTTATGGAGTGTTTTTCATCAGAAACTGGTTCTTCACCAATTCAAGTTACAGAGCATATTCACTCACCTCTGTGCAACGGATCTGCATATCTTTCTCCAAAAGCTTCTAATCTCTAAAGATGATGATCATGTTTCAATTTCTAATGAAAAGCTCAAGGGGAAAAATCCAGATGTCGGTGAATCCGATACAAAGAGTAACAATACATCAGAAAGTGAATCTGATGGTTTGTATGTAATACCTGTGATAAATGTGAAGGTTGAACCAGAGCAGCAGCAGCAGCAGCAGGTGGTGCAACAAGACATTGTTGACATGTACATGAAAAGCATGCAGCAGTTTACAGAATCATTGGCGAAAATGAAGCTTCCTTTGGACATTGATAATAAGCCACCAGCATGTTCTGGGGATTCTAGTTCTGATATCAAGCTGCAGGCATCGACGAACAAGTCTGAAAAACGAGTGTTTTATGGTAGTAGAGCTTTCTTCTGAGAACCTGTTTTAGTTAGTAAATAAGATGGCATTTAGTGACTAGAATAAATAAAAGCCATTGTCATCTGTAGCCCTTAAGCTGTTTATGTATGTAGTTCTTGTCATTGTCCCCTGTGTGTTTAGAAGAACGTCTTTAGATTATTGCACTAGAGCATCTTGACCTGTATTATGTGTCCAATAATGAAGTTGTTTCATGCTGAGTCCCTTAAGAAATGTGCAAACCAATGTTCTAAGATCTTGCTAGATGTATTTTCATCTGCTTCTTCTGTTCTTTATGTTATTAATTTCTCTAATTGAAGCGCAGCTGCAGGCTCGGACTATGCCAACAATAGCTGCACTTCCTGTCCCTTAAACAAGTGGAATCTAAAAGACACTAGGCGGTCTAGCGCCTAGACGGCTAGGCCGGCGCATATGTGGTTTTTTTATTTTTAATTTAATTTAATTTTTTAAATAATATAATGGTTGTCCAACATAAATGAATAAATCTTAAACCATAAACATTAAAGAAATGTGTCAAAAGACTAACTGAATTACAAAATAACATGAGATAATGTTAAAATAAGTCTAAGAACCCATTAGTCAAAAAGGCTGCTTGGATTTTTTTTTTGTAATGCGTGATAAATGAATTTTTTTAAATATATATTTGTATCTCTAGACCGCCTGGATACGCCTATACTGCCTAAATCCCGCCTAGGAGCTTACAAGCCTACATATGTCCGCATGGGGTATAATCGAGTCGGTCGGATACTGCTTAGCACCTGGGCGGCCGCCTCGGCCGATTTTTAGTAAACTAATGGATATCATGGTTAACTTTTGTGCAATTTCTGTGCAGTTTCTCCCATTTGTGCGAAGACATGTATTTATTTGAGTTTATTTTTAGAGGATTGAGGGAAAAATCCATTTTTAATTACAAAATTAATAAATTAGATACACTCTTTTTTTAGTTGTAAAAAGGATTAAAAAAAAATTCAGACGGATAAAATTACCCCTTTAATAACAAATGCGCTTCTTGTTTGGTTTGTTTTTTTTTTTTTTTCCAAACATCCGTGAATTTTGATTTAATTCGATTATCGAAATTTTTCACCAAAATTCATTTTTTTCTCTTTAATTTGAGTCTAAATACGATACCCTTCCGACGTAAATTTTGAAAGTTCGAAAAAATATTTGCATTAACCGGAGCGTTTTTTTATAAACGACCATAACTTTTATTTGTAACACCGATCATCAAAATTGCTTCACCAAAGTTCATATTTTTTTTATCTTCATTTTGAGACCTCATTTGATACCTTTTCGACGTAGTATTTGGAAGCCGAATTTTATCGCAGCATTTACCTTAACACAAGAATAAAGAATACGCTTTATTAATGAGACAAAATATCCCCATTAACATTGCGTAATACAACAACCTATCAAAAAATGATGGATATCGTAATGAAACAATCTATCAAAGCATTATGGATATGCAAATCCCGGGGAATCAAGAGAATAAAAGCCTAATACTATTGAATATAATCAAAAAGCATATAAGGGGAACTAAAACATTCTTCAAGTTGTTGAAGACCAAAGCGGTATGTGTTAGGAAATCACTAGTTTAACGCAAATGAATTTAAAATTTGATTTCCTTTTCTAGATCGTTCTTCGCTTAATGCAATAAACACGTTAAGTAGTTTGACGGTTATACCTTTGATGATCTACAAGATCGCCGCTTTGACCGCCAACGGAGAGTAGTTCAACGCGCAAGCCGCCCACGCGCGTCCGGCCTCTATCGCTAATCCACACGAACCCCTCGCCGGAATCCTCCTCTTGGATTGCTATCGTAAAAACTCCGTCGCTAGATCGGACCTTTTCTTTCCTCCTCACAAACTCACTTTATGGAGAGCTCTCTATTTTACACAAGAATTATGAACTCTTGCAATTGTGTTGTACAAAAGAGCTTGACACCCAATTCCTTTTATATATGAGGTGGCGCCCCAGTTGAGTAGAGAAGAAAACATTTTTCTAATAAAATAAGGAAAATCAACTAGATTGATTTATCTCTTTAATTATAATTTATTTTGTCAATATCATATATTGATTATAATTATCTCATTACCATAAATCTATTTTTCAAAATCAATTAATATCATATATTAATATTATGGCAATCTTTATTAATTAAAGTACACAATCCAAGTGTATCTTATACACACAAAAGTGGCGCTTCATTAGTCAACAAATTGACTTCCGGAATATTCTTTAATTAATCTAATTTGTATATAATTAATATCTTGTATTTTATTTATTCATCATAAATAAATACCACCATATTAATTTACCACTATAACCTTCATAGTCTAGAGATAAACTTTTCTTATTTGGTTATCAACTATAACCGCATTTTAATCCGACTCGATGTTCATATGTGTGTGACCCGATACAGCTTCGAATATGTTGGCCGTAGACACAAAGTGCAATTTACTAAAATGCCCTTCATACCTAACGATCACGGGATAGCGTCTAAAGAACACACCGTGACCCCCAATTATCGGAAGAGTCAAAAGCAATGACTACTACCTTTCATGTGAAGCGATTTATCGTGTAACTTACAATCCTATCGCTATAATAATATCCATACGATCGTATCTCGAGTGTCAATACATTGACGATCGATCTTATAATTCGGACATCATGCTCTCTCGAATAACACATTTACTCCCACTTTGCAAAGATTCTCGAGAGCTAGACATTCCTTATAAGAAGGCCATTTCGGATATTCAATCCCAATCATATGGATACGCGATTCCCGGACGACCAATCATGTATACTCCGCGATGCTTCAATATCATACCCAATCACTACCGCATGATCGCCCGTGGTTTGGAGAAATCTCAATAGTGTCAAAGCATGACAATCCACACCGTGATGCCATGAAGACTCGGTCAAAAGGATAATTACACAACCGCCACATAGTGTGACACTTAATGTAAGTGGGTCGGCCTAACGACGCATTCTCTAATACACGCTCACGCATGCGGTCAAGTGTCTCTACACTTCGATAGAGCGAGATCTATCCCTACCTTCTAAAAGATAGAAGACATCCAATACGTGTTAGTCCGATTATACTATCAATGTCCCATTTGATAATATGTAAGACTAGAGACATTTAAGTATCAACCTTGTTATAGTGATTAGAGATCTCATCAACCATAATCACTATCATGGTTTCTCTATCATGATTGATACTAGGGACGTTACTATATATATACAACAAATAATATGAAGACAAACAATGTATAATAACATAAGTGCTTTTATTAATCATAATAAAGTTATTACATGAACTAAATAGACTGTAAATGACCCGACCCGGTCGGATCCGGTCCAACCCGATTGGGTTTAGGACACCTTTCCAACAGTATGTTTTACCATCTATAGACTTTTATCCTTCAAACCCGCACCACATCAAACTTCATGAAAGTCGTATGAAGCGGAAAATGCATTAAATAGCAGCAGCTCGGCCTCATCATTAGAGAATTTAGTCTCCTCCATTTTTCTAAAGACAAAAAAACACCAACATTTCCTAACCATTTGAATCAACAACCTTCAATCACTTAGGCCAAAACCACACCACAACAAATAGTGGAATGCAAGGAAATATTAAAACCAAATAAAGACACCATATGCCTGCAATAACACCTTTTATGAAGAATACATAGCGATATTAATAAAGAACTAAAGAACACCTTATCATCACAGTAACATAACCAATTCTGTTCTTCAACTTCTCAAAACACTTTTCAGTATTAATAACCACAGAAAACAAATATACATTGCATTTCTTATCCATTAATGACTGAAATATCATCATTAGTATGCTTCCCAATGTAAGGGATGAGGTTTGAAGCACACTACGACCGATTATTTTTTGGAAAAAAAAACATTGCAACATTGCATCTTTCTGTATATTTGAACAAAGTAGACGAAGGCAACAACATGGAGTTAATAAAAGTATTTGAAGTTTTTCAAGCCTGAAACACTTGGTTTTCTGCTCCAAAATCTGATTTTCAGCCTTATGCTTGGCGAATATATGGCTGAAAATCTCACAACACATAGTGATATCACAGTAACACAGTAACACCCTCAAAACTAGTGTATTAGAAAGCTTAATGATATGAACCAAGTGAACAACACAATCAATCTTCTTTAATACATCATAGATGCATCCTTAAATCAACCCTTAAACTGTGGGATCACCAATATTATCAACCACAACAGACTTACCATTATTTGTAGTTGGCTGCACTCTTAATGGTTTTGTAAAACTATTGGCTGTAGGAATTGCTAAGTTGTTGAACAATCAAGAAATAAAAGTGTATCAATGGACAACAAAAGACTATCTTTAAAGAGCAAAAGTTTATTTATGCGTTCTTCCTTTTTCACATCCGTATAGAAAAAAGAATGATTTATTTCATAGTCAAGGAAAAAAAGTATAAAAAAAGGAGAAGAAGAAAAAGTTCAAATACAGGCTTTGATTGTGTTGCCCTCCCCCATATATATCTACATTCATATGTTATCATGCTGTCCATTTTTTGTAAACCACTCTCAAAACACACTTATAATAACACACCAAAACTAGCTACACTTGATCCAATTAAGCTCAACCCTAAAACTTCAACAACAACAAAAAAAGACTGACTTTAAACCACCATTCTTGAATTGAACATCAAGATTCCTTTGGCATCAAGAATGGCTACAACAACTCCAGTTGAAATAGGCACTATTGGCACTATAGGATCACTTGTCGAAAGGGAGATCAATTACTTCACTACAAGACCGGAGATTGATTGCTCTCGAACTGGAAGTTTCGTTGTTCATGAGACGGGTTCTGGCCGGTATGGTGGTCGCTGGCCTAGTTTTCGGTTCTTGAGCATTACATGAAGAGCACAGAGACCGGAGGAATCCGGCGATGGATTTGCTCAATGGTTGAAGTTGTAGATAGTCCTCTGTTTAATAATAATGAGATTCCCGGATTTAGTTACAGAATTCTGGAATAAAAGAAAGGGCAAAATAGTCCGAAGGAAAATGTTTTGTACTTAAATAAACAAAAAAATACAAACTAGATTAAAACTTATATACAAGGCCATACAGGGCGGAAAGTGGACTAAAACATAATATTCTCTTATTTTTATTCTATGATTGAATTTATGTAGAAATTTTATTCGACTGTATCGATTATATTTGATTTTCTATGATGAGATAAAAAGTAGATAGAATATTATGTTATTCAAATAAATTAAGTTGTTTTATTTGAATTGAGTTGAATAGGTGAAAAGGGGGTGTCCAAACACCCATTGTGGGCTACATTTAATATTTTCGTACATCAAAACTTAATACTCCCTCCGATTTTTTTATATGTCGCTGAGAGAAAAATCAAGGTAATTAATGATGTTGCGCTGAACACCAGATTTGCGGTAACAGTGTTTATCTTGAGGATAAAATGCTTAGTATGTGTGATTTCTCCGGGGAGAGCTCGGTGGTGAGCAAGAACAAGGCTGCCGGATAAGTGTTTGTGAAGAACAATCGAGTGAGTCGACAAATTGGCAGAGTGTATCTGCTTGTATTAGATCTTTTATATCTTTCTATTACATTGTGACCCCATATTTATAGGCTAAGACTATGTCGGTTTACTGTTTATTGACAAGATAATTAAGAATACATAATTAAAGATAAATATGCATGCAATATAAGTGGCCTAGCCAGCTGTCAGGATTTAGCTAGCTGGATCGATAAGCATGGCGAGCAGCAAGCAGCGAACAACGGACTCGTATATGCCTTGTCTTGAAATCAGCTTGACCATATGGGTACAAATCACACGGAGAGGAGGAGTCCGGCTTATGACTAGCGGACAGGATCCGGCTTACTGTTAGCGGATAGGACCCGGCTTATGAATGGCGGGTAAATTATAGCTTGTGATCGCGGTAAGAGGGGATAGAGGCCCAATATCTATGTTAATGGGTCATGACAGTTGGCCCAATCTAGATGAACAGGGCCTCATTCCGATTCGGGTATATCAATGGCCCTCTACTCTGTGCCTGGCGTGTCCGCCGAGGTGGAGAGTAGAACTTGAAGAAGAATCTGGGAGCCGCACCTTTGTGTTGTCGCTTATGACAGAGGTATGCCGCTAATGTTATATCGGGCTTGAACTAGTGTTGGTGAAAACCACCAGTTGTATGCTGTGCATTTGTAGCGGACAGGCTTTCTTCCGATTACGCTCTATCGGGCTTGAATCAGTGTTAGTATCGCGTAGCGAATTACCGATTGTATGCTGCGAATTGTAGCGGATAGGCTTAATCGCCGACAACGCTCTGTCAGACATAGTCATATGATAGCGTTCTATCGGATATGGATTGTCGAATAGACCACAGCGGGAATTGATAAGTGTTTGGCCGCTTGAAGAAATATTTGTAGATAGTGATAATCTGAGGTCGTGTGCTCGGACAAATTTGATGGTCGCCAGAGGGGATTTAAACGGTTGGAGATGATAAATGGACGTATCGGTTCACGAAACGTCACGTCAGTCACGTGCACTGATACGATGCTTGAACTGAACCGCCCTTCGCTCTGATTGGCGGAGGAGAATCGGTGATGTGAAATTGCGCGGATCTAGGAAAAGCGGTATTGGATTCAAGTCTTTCTCCTCGACACAACTACAACAATTGCGTAGAAGCACCTTGGAATATTTTTCGAGAGCTCCTCGACACAGTCTCAACTTGTGAGAAAGCACCTTGGAATAACCTCAACACTTAGAAAACCTGTTTCTAAGCACCTTGGTATAGGACACCCACAAAGGTTGCTCAAGCCTTTGATAATCCGAAAAGAACCTCTATCCAGAGAATTCAACACACTAATCCAAGTGTAGAAAATATAAAATTTGATTAATGATTCAAAAGTTGATTGTTTACAAGTACATAGCTTGGGTATTTATAGGTATAAAATGATAACTTCTAGCTAAAAAAAACACTTCAAATTTCGGCCCCTACATGCTCCAAGAAGTCCTTCCATGTCTTCTATGCAACCTTGTAGTTTCCAAGTAAGACTTCTGATATTTTTGATGACTAGGATACTTTGAACCTATTTTCTTCATGGAAAACTCAAAATGGCGCCACCCATTTATTTATCTACTTAAATTGTTACATATATTATGGTATAGTAACATAGTTCATTTATTTAATAATTACTTAATTAATCCGAGATTCCGTCGAATAAATGACGGTCTTCAAAACTTCAAAATGTGACGAACACTTGGTCTCCAAGTCTTCAAAATGTTGTAGGACCAAATTATTCATCGAGTCAAGCCTCTTTTTTCGTTGGAGACGAGTTTCGGGTCCAAGTTTAGTCGTGACGGGTGGTGGAGTGTCGGATGACTCTATATTTACATCATTCCCTCCCGGTTGCGAAGGATCCGTCCTCGAATGAAAAGAATATCGTATAGTTCAGAATTAAGCACTAATCTTGAATTATCAACAAACAAACACCCGGATCAAATATGTGTCGAATACGTAACTTCAAAATTGTAAGCTGATGTCGAGATCCCCACTTCACAAAAGCAATGTGAGAAGTGTATCTTGGTTTGATATAAACGTTGATGGCCCTCGGAATAGCGGAAACATATTCATAGAAACTCAGTGTCGGATAACCATCAAAACATTTAGCAAAAGGATCAATATATATGTGCGCCGGTTTTCCACCAAGGTGTTCTCGTTTAAAATCCTTCGTATCTAATAAGCTTTCCACAACGGGGTAATGATCATGTTCCATACATTCCTCCAACATCCCTTCTTCTGTAATCACAAATTCAGAACTTTGCTCGTCTTCAATTGTTTCGGTAATTTGAACTTCATCGTCAACAATTAATCCCTCATCATGTATTACTACTTCTTCCACAATATCCTCTAAATTCTCTTGAGATATCTCTACTTTCTCATCAACGAATTCAGATTCACATTCTTTCTCAATCTCCACAACTTTCTCACATTCCTCCGCTTTCAACTCCACCTTACTATTGTTCTTCGCTTTATCCTCTTCAATCCATTTATTTTTCATTTCCTCCACGGTTCGAATAATATCATCCTTAAGATTTCTTATAAATTGTTCATAATAAGCAACATCATGATTCTTTGACTTTTTGTGCCTTACAATTTCAGCCTTTACCTTTCCCTTTTCCAACTTCCTCCGTACCCGAGATTCCTCAGAAAGTAACATAGTGTAGTTATAAATAAATGAAAAGATCTTGGAATTTGGACAGAGCTTTGGGGTGCTTTTTTGAACACGTTATGTTTAGAATTTTGAGATGAAGTCAAGAGAGAAAAGATAAATAAATGGATGGTTTAGATGTGGTAAAAATTTGAGGTCGTTTGGAGATGTATAGGTTGGCCAAACAATCAGATTTCTGAAACCGGTGCAATCTGTCAGAATAATTTCCAGAATTACAACAGTGACTTACGTCGCAGATTGTTGCTAAACGGTTGAGAATTTGGAAAAACTCAAAGAACAAAAGTTGTATAAAACGAAATTTTATATAAGATCACCAAAATTGAAGAGTTTTGGACAGAATTACCGTAGTCAAAATAAAGTTGGAATACAAACTGTCACTGCAGATAATGATATAATACCGTCGATTCCGCCTTGTTCTCTGATACCAACTGATGTGAAATTGCGCGGATCTAGGAAAAGCGGTATTGGATTCAAGTCTTTCTCCTCGACACAACTACAAAAATTGCGTAGAAGCACCTTGGAATATTTTTCGAGAGCTCCTCGACACAGTCTCAACTTGTGAGAAAGCACCTTGGAATAACCTCAACACTTAGAAAATCTGTTTCTAAGCACCTTGGTATAGGACACCCACAAAGGTTGCTCAACTCTTTGATAATCCGAAAAGAACCTCTATCCAGAGAATTCAACACACTAATCCAAGTGTAGAAAATATAAAATTTGATTAATGATTCAAAAGTTGATTGTTTACAAGTACATAGCTTGGGTATTTATAGGTGTAAAATGATAACTTCTAGCTAAAAAAAACACTTCAAATTTCGGCCCCTACATGCTCCAAGAAGTCCTTCCATGTCTTCTATGCAACCTTGTAGTTTCCAAGTAAGACTTTTGATATTTTTGATGACTATGATACTTTGAACCTATTTTCTTCATGGAAAACTCAAAATGGCGCCACCCATTTATTTATCTACTTAAAATGTTACATATATTATGGTATAGTAACATAGTTCATTTATTTAATAATTACTTAATTAATCCGAGATTTCGTCGAATAAATGACGGTCTTCAAAACTTCAAAATGTGACGAACACTTGGTCTCCAAGTCTTCAAAATGTTGTAGGACCAAATTATTCATCGAGTCAAGCCTCTTTTTTCGTTGGAGACGAGTTTTGGGTCCAAGTCTAGTCGTGACGGGTGGTGGAGTGTCGGATGACTCTATATTTACATCAATCGGTAACCGTTCCAGTCATTATTACATTTGAATTTTGAAATCCCAAACGTCGTTCCCTCTCGATTTCGCCTATAAATAGAGGCACCCCCCCAACTCATACACTTTTCCCCCTTCTTATTTCTGAGAATTTCTCCAGCAATAGCATCAGAGAATTCCGGCGAGTGCAAGCAGGTTTCGGCAAGCGTTATTTCAGACAAAGATCAACACCTTACTTCTTTTCTCATCAATCAGGTACGAATTTACATATTCCCTTTGTCCTTTTATTCAATTTTTCCTTGATTTCACCTATTTTTCTTGCTAGAAATCTCAATGTTGTGAATTTCCATTTGTAATTTTTTGTTTCTCCCTGATGAATGCCATGAGCCCAGTCCTTTACGCCTCCCTGTGATTTTATGCTTCTTTTCCTCCAGATATCTTTGTATGCATATACTCTGATTGATGCTATTTGCCAATGCCTGAGTATTTGTGTTTGTTTGGGGTTCTTCTGGGTATTTTTGGGGTTTTTCTAGGCTTGTTTTTGCTTAAGGAAGATGGAGGGGTGAGGTGTCGGGGTGTGATTGCTTTCACCTCGGCCCGATTTCCATATCCGGGTGATTAAACTGATCCACCTTGCCTTTTTTCTTTTTCAGAATGTCTTCAGAGCATACAGAATCAGACGAAGAGGCCAGGGCCGCAGCGGGCTATGGCTCGGATGAGGCGAGCATGGATGACGCTAGCTCAAGCGACGTCGAATAGGAGATGGTTGAGGAAAATCAGGGACCCATTAAAATAGACTCCGATCCAGAGGTCATGGTAATCGGTGAGGGCGCTACTGGGGTTGAGGTCGATGATGATGACCAGATGGTATTGAGCGGCCTTATTGAAAGGATGGAAAAAGTTATCACCCCTAAAGCCGCTAGACGTAGCACTAAGATCAAGAAAGCCGTGCAAACCGCCGAGGCGTCAGAGAGGCCAAAAAAGTCTCAAACGGTCGTTGTGTCTAAGAGGAAAGTCGTATCAGATGAGTCCGCAAAGAAGAAAAGGCCGCCTAAGAAGAGGTCCATTGCCGTAGAAAGGGAGCTCACAGAGCAATAGCGGGCAGATAGCGATCTCATAGCTCGATGGAGGGAGTTTCGAGATCGGGAAGATTATACCCTGGCGGTGGGCGCGTTTGACATTCCAGAGGATTATAGGTTTGTCAGCATGGGCGCGACCAATGTATCTTGGACCTGTGGCCGGGAGCATGAGGATTTTTATGGTTGCATTACGACCATCTCATTGCCGGACTCAGACCTCCCTTTGATCCATTTTTTGTTAAGTTTATGGATGAGCTGAAGGTGATGCCCTGCGACCTTAGTCTGGGAGTAGTCCGGGTGGTGATGTCCTTCATCATAATCAGCAGGCTAAGCGGACGCGAACCATCGATGGCGGCGCTGCTGTATCTTTATGGTTTTTCTCGAAAAGGCGGTGCCGGTCAAATTCAGCCGCGTAGTAGGTCAAGCAGTGGCCGCCCCGTTTGTTATTTGACCTTCCCGACAAGGTGGCGGACTGGGATAAGAGATACATGAAGGTAGAGTCCCGCGTAGGGTGGCCGTTTGAGAAACTACCGGTGAACTCTGTTAAGACCGACCACCTGAAGAAGATAAAAACCCAGTTTGATGATGATGAGTTTATAGCCGATTTGAAAGATGATCTCGGATACACCCACAAAGGTGAAGAACAAGCCCGCGCCTTCAACTGGAGGCTATTACTAGATGTTAGTCAGCCTTATCTTAGACATGCCGGACTTTCTGGAAACGGCGTTGGTGAGCCCCTAGTGGTAGTCGATCCGCTGCCGACCGACCCCGATTGGTATAGGGAGTGTCACCATGGCAGGCGCATGCCTTCTCAATGCGTTATCTGCGGCGGCAATCCCTCTATGCGAGCACCGAGTAGGATATTTACTTTCGCTTTTGATACTTTTTATAGCTTGTTTCCTTCCATATTTCTTCATGTCATATTTCAGGTCGCTAATAAATATTGCTTTCCGCAGGTACCATGGACGCACTCGCTCAACGCAGCCAGTTGACCAGAAGGAAGACTACTGGCGAAGTGAAGAGAGCCGCAGATCTGTAGGGGATCAAGACCCAGCTCCCAATGGTTGACTTAAAGGCGGGGGCGACCGGAGCTTCTGGATCTCAAGTTAAGAAATCAACCCAACCGCCAGTTAAACAAGTAGGGGATAAAGCCCGGTCCTTAGCCGCCAGGTACAAAAAAAAATATCTTCCTCTACAGGGCTAACCAAAAGAGGTGGCTTCCCTAGATATTCCTTCAGAGCTTGGAACGCCTGTGAACACTCTGTGCTCCATGAAAAAGTCTTGTCGCCTTTGAGAATTTTGAAGAAGGGAAGACATTTCTCTGCTGATTTTGATATGAAGCGACCCAGAGCAATGATGCGGCCATTGAGCCTCTGAACTTCTTTGATAGTCGTAGGTTCTTGCATGTCGAGCAAAGCTTGTATTTTTTCCGGATTAGCCTCGATGCCACGACGACTAACCATAAACCCAAGAAACTTGCCTGCCTGGACACCAAAAGTACATTTGGCCGGATTGAGTTCATTGAGTATTTTCGGACATTGTTGAAAGTTTCCTAAAGATCAGCGGCGTGACCGTCCCCAGCGGACTTGACAACCATATCGTCAATGTAAGCTTCCATATTTCTGCCTATTTGCGAACTGAAGACCTTGTTGACCATTCGCTGATAAGTTGAACCCGCATTCTTCAGCCCGAATGGAATCATTTCATAATAATACAAACCTCCAGCAGCTCTGAAAACCGTTTTCTCCTTGTCGGATTCAGCCATCCGCACTTGATGATACCCCGAATATGCGTCCAGAAAACTAAGAACTTCAAAACCAGAAATGGAATCTACTAACCGATCGATTCGCGGAAGCTGATAAGGGTCTTTTGGGTAAGCTTTGTAGGTCAGTGAAATCCACGCACATTCTTCACTTGCCATTGTGCTTCTTTACCATAACTACATTTGCTAGCCACGTAGGGTTGGCGAGCTCTTTTATGATCCCTGCTTGCAGGAGTTTCCCGACCTTTACTTTCACCGCCGCTTCCTTTTCGGTTGAGAACTGGCGTGCTCGTTGTTGTATTGGCTTGAAAGTAGAGTCGACGTTGAGACGATGGAGGGTGACGTCTGCCTCGACCCCTCGCATGTCCGTAACTACCCAGGCAAATACACTCAAATTTTCCTTGAGTAATTTTATCAATTTTTCCCTTTCGAAAGGACTCATCAGAGCTCCTATCTTGACTTTCTACTCGGGATATTCGTCGTTGATGATTACCTCGACTAACTCATCCTCCGCTGTAAAATCGGGCTCATCTCTAACTTGCAAAGTTTCACATTCCACTTTAACTGGCATAGGTTCGACGGCGGCTCTGATCATGTTGATGTTTTCTGTTGAAATAGTGTCCTAAACCCAATCGGGTTGGACCGGATCCGACCGGGTCGGATCATTTCTACTATTTCTTTGTGTTTATACATATATTATATTGGCTTTTCTGTTGTCATATATTTGTTCTTTTAAAGAACCAATTGTGAATTGTTATATGATAACGTCCTTAGTATTAAACTGTGGTAGAGAAACCATGATAGGCGATTATGGTTGATGAGATCTCTAATCACTTTAATAAGTTTGATACTTAAATGTCTCTAGGCTGATGTACTATTAAACAGGGCATTGATAGTATAAACAGACTAGCACATATTAGATGTCTTCATCTTTAGGCGGGGATAGATCTCGTCTATCGAAGTGTAGAGACACTTGGGTATGACGTGGACGTGTATTAGAGAATGCGTACGTTAGACTGACCCACTTACACGGATAAGTGTCACACTATGTGGCGGTTGTGTAATTATCCTTTTGACCGGAGTCTTTATGGCATCACGGTGTGGATTGTCATGCTTTGACACTATTGAGGTTTCCCCTAGCCATGGGGCGATCATGCGGTAGTGATTGGGTATGATATTGAAGCATGCGGAGTATACATGATTGGTCGTCTGGGAATCGCGTATCCTATGATTGGGATCGAATATCCGAAATGGCCTTCTTATAAGGAATGTCTTACTCTCGTGAATCTTTGCAAAGTGGGAGTAAACGAGTTATTTCGAGAGAGCATGATATCAGATTATAAGATACTGATCGTTAATGTTTGACACTCGACGCACGACCGTATGGATATTATTACAAATGATAGGATTGTAAGTTACACGGTAATCGTTTCACATGAAAGGTAGTAGTCATTGCATTTGACTCTTACGATGATTGGGGTCACGGTGTGTTGCTGACGCTATCCCGTGATCGTTAGGCATGAAGGGCATTTTAAGTAATTTGCACTTTGTGTCTACGGCCAACATATTCGAAGCCTATCGGGTCACACACATATGAACATCTAGCCGGATTAAAATGTGGTTATAGATGATAACCAAATAAGGAAAGAATTTATCTCGTAGGTTATAGTGGTAAATTAATATGTTGGTATTTATTTATTATGAATAAATTAAATACAAGATATTAATTAAGTTGATTAATTAAATACACTTATATTGATAAGTGGCGCCACATATGTGTATAAGTGATACACTTAGATTGTGCAATTTAATTAAGGGGGATTGAGGGAAAAGGACAAAAACATTTACAAAATAAATAAATAGGACACACTAATTTTTTTAATAGCAAAAAGGACAAAAAAAATTTGATACGGACAAAATTAACCCTACGTAATCGCGCGCTTCACGTTTGAATGCAAACATGTATATGAAGGTTGTTATTTGAGTCACTGATGTCTTCTTTTTTTTTTCAAACACTCGTAACTTTTGATTTATAACGCCGATAATCGAAATTTTTTCACCAAAATTCATTTTTTTTTGCTCTTCAATTTGAGCCCAAACACGATACCCTTCCGACATATATTTTTAAAGACGAAAAAATATTTATATTAACCGGAGCGTTTTTTCTTATAAACGACCGTAACTTTTGATTTAGAACACCGATAATCAAAATTGTTTCACCAAAGTTCATACTTTTTTTTTATCTTCGTTTTGAGACCGTGTTTGATACCCTTTCAACGTAGTATTTGAAAGCCGAGTTTTATCGAAGCGTTTACACCAACACAGTAACACACCAACAAAGTAACACACTAGTCTATTTTTGTTCTCAACAAAGTAATGCACCAATAAAGTAGCACACCAACAAAGTAACACACTAGTCTATTTTTGTTCTCAACAAAGTAACACACCAACAAAGTAACACATTTTACTAACATCCAAAATATCACCATTAACATTGCGTAATACAACAATCTATCAAAAATGCTTCATATCCTAATGAAACAATCTATCAAAGCATTACGGAGATGCAACTCCGGGGGAATCAAGAGAATAAAAGTCTAATACTATTGGATGTAATCAAAAAGCCTATCAATGAAATTAAAACATTCTTCAAGTTCTTCAAGACAAGAGCAGTCTGTTTTACCATCTATGGACCTTCATCCTTCAAATCCACACCACATCAAACTCCATAAAAGATGTATGAATCAGAAAATGCATCAAATAACATCGGTTCGGCCTCATCAATAGAGAATCTAGGCTCCTCCAATTTTCTAAAGACAAAAAAACACAAACATAACCATTTGAATCAACAATCTTCAACCACCTAGGCCAAATATCCATTGCATTTCTTATCCATTAATGACTGAAATATCATCTTTAGTATGCTTTCCAATGTAAGGGAAGGGGTTTGAATCACACTACTATCGATTCTTTTTTGAAAAAAAAAACATTGCAACATTGTATCTTTAAAGGTATATTTGAAGAAAGTAGAAGAAGACAACACCATAAAGTCAACAAAAGTATTTCAAGTTTATCAACCCTTAAACACTTTAGTATTTGCTCCAAAATCTAATTTTCAGCCTTAAATTTGGCTTATATATGGCTGAAAATGACACAAGAATAAGAATACAAGAATACAAGAATAATATGAATAAGATATACAAGAACACACCAACAAAGTAACACTAGTCTATTAGAAAGCCTAATGATATGAACCAAGCAAAAAACACAATCAATCTTCTTTAAAACATCATAGATACATCCTTAAACCAAACCTTAAACTTTGGGATCACCAATATGGTCATCATCGGTCTTTCTTCTTTCTCTCCAAAGGTAACATTTGCTCTGCCAAAACCGAAACCAAAAACCTTCATTACATATCCATACCAAAACCAAACCAGTGTAGAATGGCCAAGAAGGTCAGTCTCAGTAGTGGTGAACGAGCCATATAATACATACGTAACTAAAAAATGTTGCCTATAAAGCTAAGATAGTTGAAACTCACAATCTGAAGCTTAATCGTCTCGCCTTGATGCTCCACAGTGCGTATTTTCTGCAAAATATGAGTGTTGAAATAATTAAACAAAATATACTCATTGAAATAAAGATACATTACTTCATAGGCATTGATATATCTTACAAAATCGACACCAATAGTGCTGATGTAACTGTCCAAGTATGAGTCATCCTGCAAAAGAAGCATAATTTGAAGTTTTTAATCACCAGAACCAAGAATTGACCATACTTTTCAAGATTAAAAGAGCAAATATCATTCAGATTCAGCCCACTATTTCTGTCATACAGAAATCTGGAAATTGTTTAAGCTTTTATTGATTGGAGTCCCGTTTCACAACACCTTCTTCAAATAGTTTCTTCAAAGCATCACCAATCTACAAAGTAGGCAGCTTGATTAAGAGAAGCAAAATTGAAGCAAGTAATAAAGTTAATACTACAATAGCATGTGATTAGAGACATGATTGGAAACTGAATGACCAAATCAAAATTGAAGCAGGTAATTTCATTCCAAATCTGTGAATTCTAACCTCTCATTAATTCATGGGCACAATTTCAGTGCTTCCTTAAGAGCAAGAGAAGCAGTGCCTGCCCGGAACTCATCATTTAAAATTAATATTTTACGGTTTTTACCTACAGGAGTGCCTGCCCAGAACTCATCGATTCCAACTCCCCATCCCACAGTAATATTTCCCTTCATCTGACCATGAATTATATTATAAAATTCAGCAGCGTTCGTTATCAAATTTATGGCCTTGGATTTTTGAGATCATCTTGAGTAGGAAATAAGCTTGCAAAGTCGATCTCATTGAATGCATTAGAGTCTCGACTGTCTTTTACCTGATAAGCTTTAGTCTGGTCGCCGCTGATTGTCTGTTGTGCAGGTTTTACTCGTTGGTAACCTGTAGCATCCAATATGTCGATTGCATTTAGTAGACAAGGCTTTTTGCATTCGGAAGTCTTGGTATTTGAATCCAATAGTTGAAGCTCATCAAGAAAGTACACTATTACTACCCCAAAAACACAGGCCGAAGAGTTGATTAGAGAACTGATCAATTTATTCCCGAAACACGACGCGAACATCAATCCGCTGTATAATCATTTTCCAGATGGGATTGTTGAGAAACGTTTGAATCTTTCACAGCTTGGAGTTTCTTCTACTGGGCCTACTCCTCAAGATTTGGGTCACCATGCTGTTTATTATAAACTTGCCGATACCAAAGGTGCTAGGTACTTTCTATAAATGTGATAAAAATAAAATGTTCAACAAAGACGTATATTGTAACTAAATAGCTTACAGATGGATACAAATAAAAATTAGCAATGCTTCCCATTACCAGTTTCAAATTGTTGAAGCTCATTGGTGTGCTTAGACGCATCCTCCCTATATGCAAAATGAATCTCTAAATCACTTACCCCATCTTGTTTGTCAATGTATGATTCAACAGGAACTTTTGTCGAACACTTGGCGGGTATGAATTCATTCATTTCTAAATTGAGCTGCTAAAAGGAGAAACTTGTTAATTTAGGTGAAATTGCTACCGAGGGGTAATGATTTTTATATTTATCGAGCAAATAATGTAGTTGAAATTGAACTAAAACCTAATATTCTCTTTAATTAATGATATTACCTATTATTAATATTAGATATTAATAAAATAGAATAAAATAATATATATATATATATATATATATATATATATATATATATATATATATATATGCATGTGTGCTTCCAGCGTATGAAGCATATTAGATATGCATGTGCACACATGTTTCCAAAGTATATATTTAATAGATTTAATTGTGTAATATATATGTGATATATACACATGTGTAAATTGATTTATGGTAATAAAATAAATATAGTCAATATAAGATATTGACAATATCCTAGATTTATTTAATATAAGATATTAAATTAAATGAGATAAATCAATCAAATATATTTACCTTATTTTGTTGGGAAAATGTTTTCTTCTCCTCCACTCTAGAAGATGGCGCCACCTACACTATAAATAAGAGGTGGGTGTCAAGCTCTTTTACACATCATAATTGCAAGAGCTCATAGTTCTTGTGTAAAATAGAGAGCATCTTTTAGAGAGTTGGAGAGAGGGGAAAAAGGCCGGTCTAGCAACCGGAGTTTTCCAATAGCAATCCATGATGGGATTCAGTGAGTGCATTCGTGTGGGTGGCGGTAGAGGCCGAACACTTGGCGGCTCTATGCAGAACTACTCTCCTTAGACGGTCAAAGCGTCGATCTTTTAGATCAACCAAGGTAACAACCGTCTACTACTTGTTTGTTTATTGCTTAAACGAAGACGATCTTGGGTCGATAGGAAATAAAATTTTAAATTCCGCTGCGTTCCCGCGTAGATTTCCTAACATTTTCCATGTCCTCAGTTTGTTCGATTCGTGCTCTTTTATTCCCGGTCCTCATTTCCTGTATGTATGTGAGGACAGCTGCAGGCTCGCTGATCGACGTTCCGATCCTGTCCCCCACATAAAACTTTGCTCGCTGATGCGGGATGGAAGTTACCATCTGAAATTGTTTCAGAGCTGGCGTCCCAATTATCATGTTATAATTGGACTGAAGATCGACCACTAGAAACATCACTTTTTCAGTGCAAAAGGGTGCATAATCTCCCATATGTACATCCAAGTCGATGGCCCTCTTGACTTGTATTTTGTGATTAGTGAAGCCCTCAAGGGTGCCATTATGCGGCCTCAAATTAGAGTCTCCAAACCCCAATTCTTTGAAGCAGTTGTAGTATAAGATGTCGCGGCATACTCCCGTGTCGACCATTACCCTGTTGACGCAAGTCCGATTGATGACTACCGAAATGCATAAATACATATCTTACGTATTGATCGAAGTCACTAGCTCACTTTGGGTAAAAGCGAGAGGTTGCTCGTTCCTCGCAGAACTACGAGCTTCTCCACATGCTTGTTAATGGAGCCGATCGCGGCTCTTGATCCGATTATTATTCTTTGGGAGGAGGCTCGGTTATTATTTCGATGTTCTGTCGAACCGTAGCGAGCTTCTTCGATTCCTTTTGTCCGCCCACCGCATCTAGCTTGTAGTGATCATGGTGTCCATGGCGGCGAGTAATTTTCTATTGCTCGTTTGAAGCCCGATACATTCGTCGGTCGTATGACCCTTACCTCTGTGATAGCCGCAATATTTGGACGCATCGCGACGTGTATCCGGAACCATCGGGTAGGGCTCAGGTATTTCATCTCTCACTTCATTCAACATCTTAGTATAGGATATTCTGAGCGGCGTGAAGTGTTCTTCTTTAAATCTTTCGGGCTTCTTGATATCCCGATCTGCATTTCTGCGGGTATCTCTAGGCGGACTGCGCTCAGTCCTCTGTTTGCCTTTATCGGAGACGCTCCTCCGTTTCCCGTTGTGGCGATGTACTTCCTGGTTGAGCTCAACATTTCTTGCAAGTTCGCTGGTGGGGATAGAGCAAAATAAGACTTCAAATACCCCAGTTTTAGCCCCGTTTCAAAACTGCTCATGACGACGTTGTCAGCTAAACCCCTTGTTAGCTCGTACACTTTGTAGAACCGCTCATAGTAGCTGCGAGTACCTTCGTTCTCGCCCTGTCGGACCTCATGCAGGTCGATGTGTGTCTTTTTGGGTCCTCTGACTGATATGAACTCTGCTATAAATTTGTTGATCAAATCATCCCAAGATAAAATCGAACCCAGAGGAAGACCGTGGATCCATGATGCTGCCCGGTCCTGCATCGATCCCACAAAAGCTATGCACCAGGCCTCGTCACTGGATGTACACAAGCTGATTCTGCTTTGAAATGCGGATAGCCAATCCAGGGGATCCGTGGCTCCATGGTAATTAATGAAATTTGGGTAGTGAGTTCCCCCTCTTGGCGCCACTTTCAAAATACTGGGATGAAGTACACTTGTTCCCCAGGTTGGAACAATTTTAGCACCCGCCGTGCCTTTTTGCAACTCCTCTACCTGTTTTTTCATTATGCCCATTTCCACCTGATTTTGGGGGATGGGCGGGAATGCAACATAGCCTCCTTCATCTTGCGAATCCCCTTGTCCTTCCAAGCGGGTACGGACCTGTCGAGGATTCCTAGGTTTCCCTGGGGCTGCACCGCGATCGTCGACCACGGGCCTCAGGCAACCTAAAGCTGATTTCCTATTTCCCTTTGGATGTGAAGTTACGTGTTCGCTTCCCCCATTTCGATCATTGGGTTGAGGCTGTGTTTTGAGGAATGAAAATGGGTTGTACCTCTGTTCGCACGGGCTGAGGAGGGTTAAATTTGCAGATAGGTTGGGGTGGTAGTCCCTCCGCAATTAGCAGTGCATTTCCTACTCGAATTTCCTCTACATACTCCATGTGTGCTTGTAGAGCTATCTTATATGAGTCTTGTGTGAGGGGCGCTCCCCCGCCGAAGCTTGACCTCTTGTTCGTTATTCGGGTCAGAAGTCCCAGCGACCCCTTTTCCTTTATTTTTCCTGATTGCCTCCTCATGTATTTCGCGAGCTCGGGTCCTTTCCCGGACGTATGCTCGCATGTCGGTCGTGAGGGCAAGTCTGGCATCAGCCCCATCAGACATAACCCTCCTGCTCGCTTCTCCACGCAGCGTGCTCGCTCCACGTGGCAAGCCTTGATTGCCTGCCTTAGTCGGTGTCGCAGGGTTTATGTTTTTCCCGCCAGCCATGACTTAGGATATTTTGTAGATATTTTGGAGAGGAGTTTTAGATATTTTTGGCTGGAGATATTTTGGGTGAATGATGTATGTTTTCCAGGTGGTTTTTAGATAACAAACAAGCTTTCTTATTACTTGAAGATCTGAAACCGATAGAAAGTGTTTAAACCAACCTGTGTATTAAAGATGGACTCGAGTGCGAGCTTGCAGTGAATTTGATGATCTCTGCTCTGCGTATGCCGCTGAGATGAGGAAAGCGGTGATTTCTGGGCTGGATTATCCCAGAAGATCAAAGTTTTGGTGATCGGTGGATCAAAAGTGGTGGTATCCTCGTCTGGGACGCCGTGGAGTCGTCTCTGTGGTGGAGCCAGTGAATGATGATGATATTCCCGGTAACGGAGCCAACTGATGTTGCGCTGAAAACCAGATTTGCGGTAACAATGTTTATCTTGAGGATAAAAGGCTTAATATGTGTGATTTCTCCGGGGAGAGCTCGGTGGTGAGCAAGAACAAGGCTGCCGGATAAGTGTTTGTGAAGAACAATCGAGTGAGTCGACAAATTGGCAGAGTGTATCTGCTTGTATTAGATCTTTTATATCTTTCTATTACATTGTGACTGCTAAGACTATGTCGGTTTACTGTTTATTGACAAGACAATTAAGAATACATAATTAAAGATAAATATGCATGCAATATAAGTGGCCTAGCCAGCTGTCAGGATTTAACCAGCTGGATCGATAAGCATGGCGAGCAGCAAGCAGCGAACAACGGACTCGTATATGCCTTGTCTCGAAATCAGCTTGACCATATGGGTAGAAATCACACGGAGAGGAGGAGTCCGGCTTATGACTAGCGGACAAGATCCGGCTTACTGTTGGCGGATATGACCCGGCTTATGAATGGCGGGTAAAGTATAGCTTGTGATCGCGGTAAGAGGGGATAGAGGCCCAATATCTATGTTAAGGGGTCATGACAGTTGGCCCAATCTAGATGAACATGGCCCCATTCCGATTCGGGTATATCAATTAATAATATATTTTTTTCTTTAAAAAAAATGAATTTTTTTTTATTGGAGATATAAATACTTTGTTGGTAAATGAGTTTTTAGTATTAGAAATGTATTTTGTATTGGAGATGTAAATACTTTATTGGTAAAGGAGAAAAATAATAATAAATGATGAATTGGAAATATAAAATGACATATAAATAAAAACAGAGCAAATTCTGAAACGTGACATATAAAAAAAACGAAGAGAGTACGAGATATACCTAGTAAAAGAATTACAAGTAGAATTAAAAATCTGTAAGGCAAAATGGTTTTTTTTTTCCGCTTAAATTTAATGAGGTCTTCTTTGAATTATTAGAAGTGAGTCTTGAGGCACTGGAAGGCCAGATTTCTTTATAGGAAAGTTGTACCCAGCATTATGTTGTTTTCCTCTTTAGGAAAATTTAGGAAAGTTGTACTCATATTATGTGGCGTGTTTGTCCACTATTGTAATTGTAAATAGTTGTAGTGTTCTTCCTTTCATTTGTAATAAAAAAAATTAATGCCCAATATACCTGGTCATAAAAACCGTTAGGAACGGTTGCACATGGCATGACGAGTATAACTCCGCCTCCGATCATATCTGCATGTACTTAAAACAAATACATGTTTCAATTACTATACATGCACAATCTAGGTCTCCGAAAGGGCTCCATGCATCTTCTATCTTTAAGGCCTCGGACACATCTACGTCTCAAGGTCTCCGATCACATGTGCATTCCCGCTTCTAACAAGTGGGCCCCAAAACCCCATGCATCTTCTATCTTTAAGGCCTCGGACACATCTACGTCTCAAGGTCTCCGATCACATGTGGATTCCTGCTTCCGACAAGTGGGCCCCAAAACATCTGCTACATGATATGCATATCCACGGCTTTCTGTCTATGCTCAATTTCTCTTTTAAACCTGATACTGGTCAAGGTCGCCGGATATAGATAGGAAATCCACTTCAAGTTCAAGGCTAGCACCGAGCGTAAGCTCACAAGACTCAACAACTTCACTGACGTGACAACAATTATGGTGATCTTACGTTATGGATTGACATATCACCTCATGTACAAGCCTCGATTTCAATAATGGAGAAGGTATGATCACTTCACATGTGAACTATGACAGCTTGATTTTGCTTTCGGATACATAGGAACTAGGAAGTCACTTGATGGTGCAATTGTTTTATTTATTTCCCCACACCTAGTTTCACTAACTTGCTGGTGGTCCATAGCCTTTATGCCACCGTAGAAGGCCTCAAGTACCCATAAAAGCAACTCAGATCTTATAATATCTATGTGGTGATTTCTCAACATGGCGCTAAAGGTAGGGTCCCTAAAGCACTATGTTCCCAACTTATCAGAGTATTTTGAGAAAAACCCTACATCTCTTATCTAAACTCTAGTATTACCTCTGTCCCACAAAAAGTGTTCAATTTTTATGGTACACACAGATTAAGAAAATAATTAATGTGTTATATTTTATATAGTGATGGACATATATACTTCTATCAAATAATAAATGCTATTTTGAAATATGAAATAAATATATAAACACTAAATGTTATGATAGGAGTATGTTTGGAAAAAAAATGCATTAAATGATGAATTGGTTTTCTAAATGGACACTTTTTATGAGATAATTCATTTTAAAAAAGTGGACACTTTTTTGTGGGACGGAGGTAGTATTTTCCAACCATGATAATTACCGAAGTTCAAGCTATCACATTGGAGTCTTAAGATGAAAGTGATGCACCTTAATCAACATCAAGGCCTAGAAAATGCCCACGAAATGGGTTCTTTATATTCTTTGGTCCTGAAGATCCCATAACATCAAAGCAAGCAACGATGGCTCAGTGGTGGGTGTGTGGATAAACAATAGTGTTTATCGACATATATACGAATCCTGGTCAATGTGCTTTATTATGAAGTTTCCAAATATTAAAGTTGTATGTGACTATTATCACGCCTGTGATGACCCCATATTATGAATTTGTAGGACCACCGTGTATCCGTTGGGAATGGTTTGTCTACTTGTTACCATTGGGATCTACCTCGGTTGCTAAACCTTATATGTCTGTGTTGAAAACATAGGTCCAAGCACATATAAGAGGAGGGGTCTCATCCTCAAAACCTAGATTGTGAGGTGAGGGAAGTTCATCTCTTAATATGGCGGGTGAAACAACCATAAGTTAAAGTGGAATGACTTTAACACGCCTCAAGTGTGGGCGAGGCGCACAAGGCCAACATAAATAAGCGCAACAACTTGCGAGAATAAAGGGTGGCTCCGATACTATATTGAAAACATAGGTCAAGCCCATATAAGATGAGGCGCCATCCCCAAAACAGGTTGTTAGGTGAGGAAGTTCATCTCTTAATATGATGGGTGAAACAACCATGAGATTCCTTAATGATGACACTTTGATACCGCTTAGTGGCGATCAATGGGGTCTCATGAAGAAAAAGTGGATAACCATATCACCAGAGAGATTGAAGCCAATAGCTAAGAGACAGGGAAGCTAAGATCCTATAGGATAGTCCAACAAATCTTACACCTTTTTTTTTTGCTCTCCAATCTAGTTGTGGTCACTGACATGGGTTGATATTTATTGCACTGACACATATGTTTGTTACCTAGATCTCTAAGGGTTCAACGACTATATTATATTTGTGGAAATATTATAATATTACATATTAATTGTATTGTATAAACAATTAATATATCATACAAGAATCTAGTTTGTCCTATTATGTAATAGGCATTTAAAGAATTAATCTAATCTTAGCCATTTCAAATTTCTTAATACTCTACTCCTAGAACTTTTTACTTTACTAGGACCTTTCTCATTCATGCTTGTATCTATTTATACTTATTCTTTTATCATGAATAAATAAGTTGAGTTTCTTTCAAGTATTATCGCTTTCTCAAACTCTCTTCATGGTAGCGAGCCATAATCTTCTTTAATCCATTTGCAAAATCTCCTATATTTTCAAGAATGTCTTCATTATCCGACGCCTCTTCATCCTCAGTAGAGTCCCAACAGCCTCAGCAGGCTGGGGTCACTGAAAACTATTCTTTTACAAATCACAGACTTGATGGCAACAACTATATACTGTGGTCAAGATCTATGAAAATGTATATCTCAGGCCAGAGCAAGATGGGATACTTGTCTGGCTCCAAACCTGCCCCTGCTGAAACTGACCCCAAGTTTGAAGCATGGGATACATAAAATAACCAAGTCATGACCATCCTCACGAGGTCAATGACAAAAGAGATCAGTGAGAACTTCATGATGTATGACACTGCTAAGGATATCTGGGATAATGCCAGAGACCTTTACTCAAAAAAGGACAATACATCTGAGGTCTATGAACTTGAAGCCCAAATCCAAAATTGCAGACAATGAGATCATGCGTCAGAACTCTCAAGTACTTCAACCAACTATCTAAGGCATGGCAACACCTAGATATGTTGGAAACTCACCCATGGAAGGATGTAGAGGATGCTACCTTATACAAGGATATCATTGAGAAGAAGAGGGTATTCAAGTTCCATACAGGACTGAACTCATCCCTTGATGATGTTAGAGGTAGAGTTATTGCTACTAAACCTCTCCACAACCTCAAATCTGTGTTTGCTGAAGTCAAACATGAGGAAAGCAGGAGAAAAGTAATGCTGCAAAGCAACCCTGCTGATCACTCTACTGATAGCTCAACAATGATGGTGGTCAGGAAGCCTACTGAGGTCACTGAGACTTACATGAAACCTACTGAGAAGACAGGAAAGTTGTTCTGTGACCACTGCAAACGCACAAATCACACCAAGGACACTTGCTGGAAACTACATGGTAAGCCTAATTCTTCTAAACCCTCCAAACCAACCAGGGAGAGTTAGGGCAGTCAGTGAAGAATGGACCAAAGACACTACTTTGGATGCGTCAGTTTGCTGCCATCAAAGCCTTCATTGCTCAACAAAAGGAAGTTAGTTCTATTACTGATGTAGCTACACATGCTAAAACATGTATATTCCACTCACCTCTCAGTAGTGATACTTGGATTGTTGATTCTGGGGCATCATCCCATATGACTGGTAACAAGAGGCTCATATCTCACTTTAAGCCCTGTCATCAGATCCACAATATTAAGATTTCTGATGGATCTACTTCCTGTGCACAAGGTTTTGGAAATGTTAAACTTCTTGATAAGATCTACTACAAGATGTCCTATTTGTTCCAAAATTAGATCAGTAACCTTATATCATCACAAGAGACTCACTAAAGACCTAAATCGGACAGTCATGTTTAATAACAATCAGTGTATTTTCCAGGATCTTTCTTCACAGGAAGTGATTGGGAGAGCTAAAGCCTGCTCAGGACTGTTTATGGTCAACCTGCTGAAGACAGAAAAGTGAAGACTGAAACTGCCTCAGCAGCCTGTAACCAAACCTTAGACAATATCATGTTATGGCATTATAGACTAGGTCATCCAAGTTTTGGTTATTTAAAATCTTTATTTTCTGAATTGTTTAAAGGATGTAATCTTAGTGGCCTTCAATGTGATATTTGTCAGTTTGCCAAACTTACTAAGTCTGTGTATACTAAAATATCTTACCTACCCTCCACACCTTTCACTTTAATTCATAGTGATGTCTGGGGACCTTCAAGAGTTAAAAGTATAACATGAAAGAGGTGGTTTGTCACCTTCATAGATGATCACACCAGGATCACATGGCTGTTTCTGATGAAAGATAGATCTGAAGTTGGAACCATCTTCCAAGAGTTCTATAACATGGTATCCACTCAATTTGACACTAATATTAAAATCTTAAAAATAGATAATGCCCTGGAATACTATGAGTCCAACCTCAGCACCTTCCTGAATGATAAGGGAATTGTTCACATCAGTAGCTGTGTAGAGACACCTCAGCAGAATGGGGTTGCTGAGAGGAAGAACAGGCACTTACTAGAGATGGCTCGATCAGTCATGTTCACCACACATGTGCCTAAATACACGTGGGGTGAAGCTATATTAACAGCCACATATCTGATTAACAGGTTACCCAGCAGAGTGTTAGGGTTCAAGACTCCTATCCAAACCCTACTGACAACTCATCCATGTCCTCATCTCATTGCTGACTTGCCTCCAAAAATCTTTGGATGTACTGTGTTTGTCTATATTCATGCCCAACATAGAAGCAAACTTGACCCCAAAGCTCATAAGTGCATTTTCCTTGGTTATGCCAAAGACAGGAAGGGCTACAAGTGTTATTCTCTCACTGATAAAAGATTCTACCACTCTATGGATATAAAATTCTTTGAAAAAACTCCTTACTACAAAGAACCCTATCGACCTTTGTCACAAATGGAAACTGATTGAAGCAGAAACACTTCCCTCTTCTCATAGTCCTCTAACTCCAATTGCACCTCGGTTGAGGAACTTGAGGTTTTGCCAATCCCTATACCAACTCCTAATATTCAGCAACCTCATGAGACTCATCAGCCTCCTGACTCTGAACTCCCTACACCTATTGAACCTCAACAACCTGCTGATACTCCACAACCTCCTGAACCTGCTGATATACCTCAGCAACCTACTGATACTCTTGAACCTACTAATATTGATAACAAACCCATTGCTGTCTGAAAGGGAAAGAGATCATGTACTGACCACTCTATTTATAATTATGTGTCATATGATCACTTGTCACCTGCTTTTGCTATGTTTACACAGGATTTGGATACTCATTCCATTCCTAAGAATATACAGGAAGCTCTCAAACATGACAGGTGGAAGGCTGCTGTCAAAACTGAAATGACTGCACTTATTGACAACCATACTTGGGACCTCACCACTCTCCCACAAGGAAAGAAGACAACCAGCTGTAAATGGCTATTCACCATCAAGTACAATCCTGATGGTACTATTGACAAGTACAAAGCTAGACTGGTTGCTAGGGGCTTCACTCAAACCTATGGACTTGACTACAAAGAGACATTTGCACCTGTGGCAAAGCTCAACACAGTCAGGATGCTGATCTCCCTTGCTGTCCAACTTGACTGGGCACTCCACCAATTGGACATCAAGAATTCCTTCCTAAATGGTGACCTCACTGAGGAAGTCTATATGACTGTACCTCCTGGTTTTACCAACACCCACACGAAAGGGAAAGTTTGTAAACTGAGAAAATCTCTATATGGCATGAAGCAGTTCCCAAGAGCATGGTTTGGAAAACTTACTAATATTGTTAAAGCTGCTGGATATCATCAGTGCAACTCAGATCACACCATGTTTATCAAAACAACCAACCAGAGAAGATCCATCCTTATTGTCTATGTGGATGATATCATCCGTACTGGTGATGACCCTGTTGAGATCCACACATTGAAGACCCTACTGGCAAAAGTGTTTCAAGTTAAAGATTTGGGCTACCTCAAGTACTTCCTTGGCATGGAAATAGCAAGAAACAGCCAGGGTATATCAGTCTCACAGAGGAAGTATGTCTTTGGACTCTTTGAAGGAAACTGGCATGCTAGGGTGCAAACCAGCTATCTCTCCAGTAGACCCCAGTAATCCACTAGTGCACGGTAATATTGCTGTAAGAAAAGAACAATATCAGAGACTTGTAGGAAAACTCATTTACCTCTCCCATACAAGACCTGATATTGCATATGGAGTTAGCCTTGTCAGTCAGTTCATGCATTGCCCTACTGAGCACCATTGGGATGTTGTCTACAGAATACTAAGATACTTAAAGTCAACTCTTGGCCAAGGCTTACACTTCACTAAGTCTACTGAAAGATCAGTGAAGGTCTATCTTGATCTTGCCGATTTGGTTGCCATATAGGCAGAAGATCCACCACAAAGGCTATTGTTCATATGTGTATGGGTAATCTTGTCACTTGGAGAAGCAAGAAACAACCTACTGTCTCTAGAAGCAGTGTTGAAGCTGAACTCAGGGCGCTTGTTTTGGGCATTTGTGAAGCACTATGGCTGAAAAGAGTCCTTACTGACCTTCAGCAACCCATTCAACAACCTATCATCCTCTGCTTTGTGATAATAATTCAAGCATTATGCATGGCGAGAGGATCATGTTCATCATGATAAGACAAAACATGTGGACATTGATGAGACATTTCCTTAAAAGAAGATTGATGCCCGGATCATTCAACTTCAATATGTTCCTCAATGGACGAATCTTGATATTCTCACCAAGGCCATTCCACCGCTTATGTTCGTGAGACTAAGTAGCAAACTTGGTTGTATTGACATATACAACCCGATTTGAGGGTGTGGAAATATTATAATATGACATATTAATTGTATTGTATAAACAATTAATATATCATTAAGTAACTCTAGTTTGTCCTATTATGTAATAGCCGACTCACAGCAATTAATACTAGCCGACTACAGCTCTTAATACTCTACTCTAGCACTTTTTACTTTACTAGGACCTTTCTCATTCATGCTTGTATCTATTTATACTCATTCTTTTATCATGAATAAATAAGTTGAGTTTACTCAAGTATTATTGCTTTCTCAAACTCTCTTCAATATTTATATTATCCGACTCAACCATCAAGGCTCAAGGTCTTTGGATTTCTGAGAAGGGCCTACTGCATTTGAGGGCTACGTGCCTAGGCCATGCTATTCACCAAAGGCTTGATGGCTCAAGGTGCACTCATGCTACAAGCTAAGGTCACCCTTGTTGTATTATAATATACTTCACCCCTCATAGTCGCAAAAGGGCTCATAGGCCTTTATTCTTATTTAAGATCCCTAAAACATCTATGCTTACAGGTCTCTGGCCGATAGGATCAATATGCAAAATTTAATTAAACCAGAAGTGATGGGAGTCAAATTGACTATCATTTACTATGTGATTATACCCCGTTTATACCTCGTTTTATGTGTTTCCGGAGACATTTGGTTGTATTTTGATGTATTTACACCTTGGTTATCATTTCGGGACCTAGGACGTAAAGTCCGGGATTCTCGGTCTTTTTCGGTGTAATTTACTATACTCTCGGTCACCCTAGTGTCCTGTAGGGATTACGTGTGGTATTTGTTGTGATTAAGTACAGGTATTAGGTGTTCGAGAAGGCCGGAATGCGAGTTACGAGGATTGGAGCGTGTGCCCGAAGCTTAAGCGTTCAAGCGGATCAAAGCGTGGTGGTACTACAACCATACTTTCCACTGATCTGCATTTTGATCCACCTTAGAGGCATTTTATGGGCTGGACATCTTCATGAAAGTTGTAGACAATTGAATCAGCTTTCCAAGCGCAACTTGAATCACTCGATTCGGAGGTCTACACGCAAAGTTATGACTGATTTACTGAAGGTGTGTCGAGACAGGCGGATCTTGATAGAATTTGTTAAGGAAAAAAATCGGCGGGCGGGCGCCCGTCACCACAGGCGCCCGCCTGTGGTCCAGATCTGCATAAAACACCATAAATACAGCCCCTTTTGATCGAGATGAAACCCCCCTTCTTTTAGATCGTTTTTTCTGCGTTTTTCTTCATCTTTCCCTTAGATTAGATTAGTTTAGATGTATATTAGCGTAGATTAGTTGTAGATCGTTGTAATCCGTTGATTCTCGAAGATAGCTTGACGCGTTATTGACGGGATTCGGCTCGGAGATTCGACTATCTACGGCATAATATATTTGGTATTTCAATTTCCTTTCTTGTTCTTGCTTTTTGATCTTGATCTTTGTTAACTTTGATTGTTGATTTCTTGTTATTTTGCTTATTATAATGAGTAGCTAATCCGTTATATAGCCGAGATATGTGATAGCCTTCGAAATCGAACCTTAGCTCATTGATTGAAGTGTTTTGATGTTATGATTGTTAGATTCTCGATATTGTTTTTGTTCTAGAACTTATGCCTAATGACGTTTATTGAACTCGCGACTCGATAATCGTATTTCACGTGTCTTCTTTACATATGTATTTTGCGAGAGGGTGCGGGAAAAGGGGTTCTAGGATCACCGTGTAAAACCGACTGAGTTGTTCAGATTCGGTTTCGTGTGTGAGGTTTTTATCATTGCTAATGAGCGTCTCATAGATCGTAGACCGTGTCGGGTCGATTAAATCCGGTCGGTGATTGTTGAAACGACATAGGAGGGTAGATTATTGAATTGATGTCTATACTCGGAATTAGGAAACGACACCCTTCGAGTGACAACGAGGCGGATTATTGAACCTAACATAAGAGGTAGTTATTGATTTAATGTCTATTTTCGGAAATAGAGGCGACACCCTTCAACGATGCCGAGAACATTAAAGTATATCGAAATCACTTCGATACTGAGTTAGGGTTAGAGAGTAGTTGGTTGGATCATAGCTCGGCTATCTCTTTTATATAGTTTAAAATCTTTGTTTTGTGTATATTTTAGTTTGTAGAACCGGTGATCGACAAATCACCACGTTCAATATATGTGTTGACTGAACTAGGGGCGAGACCGACTTTGGTACTCGACCGGATTTCCTGTGGGATACGACCTTGACTCACCAATTCTAGGCTACTGATTGACCGGTACATTTGCGGTGAGATTGGACACTTAGAAAAGGCCGATCAAGTTTTCGCGCGCCGTTGCCGGGATCAAGTTTTCTGGCGCCGTTGCCGGGGATCAAGTTTTCAAGTTTTCTGGCGCCGTTGCCGGGGATCAAGTTTTCTGGCGCCGTTGCCGGGGAATCCGGTTGATATCTTGTAAGTTAGTTGAGTTCTTAGGATTAGGTCGTTTTTCTTATTTTTTTTTTTATGTATAGTTTGTTTTATTTTGTTGTTGTTGATGTTTCACACCATCTACTCCGGTAGTGGTAGTGACTTGATACCGTGATTGTGTTCGTGTTGTTTCCTTGGTTTGCAGTTAATGGATCCTTCGGGGAAAGTGAGTTCGTTGTTCCGTGCAATGGACTCATCGAACAAATCGTGGTGGTGGGGATTGAGCCCCGTATTTCTCATATTTCATTTTCAGGGGGTGCTCAATTCCTACGATTTTGGTAGGGAGATGCAAAGGTTTGCTCTCCTCTGGTACATCTATCCTTGACCTAGTTGGGGGTAGAAAGTCGGTGAGGACTATGAACTCGGAATGTACTTTTATTGCTTTTTCTCCCCTCGTGTTTCTTTGTGTTTCTTTAGTTTGTATTTTGATACTTTGGGTAAGTTTTGATGTAATATAACCCGAAGAAGTGTGTTTTGGGGGGCTACTTTTGGTGTTTTTGTTTTGATAAGCGTGGTGATCCGTCAAGTTTCATTTCGATATCTCCATACATGTGTATTCTTGGATGTTGTTGTTTCTGTTGATATTAGCACAGGTACCCTGGGAGGACTTTTTACGGATGCCACGTGATCGTACTCGCGCTTTTTCCGGTTGTAAGCTAAGTTTTCTACCCTTATCATTCGTGTTTGGTTTCAAAGTAGGGGGTGGTTGGTTTAGCTTCAATGTTTCGTTTTCATGTCGAACGAGTTATACTTAGAGATTGCTATCCCTTTGGTGTAAATGAGTCGGTTTTTAGAAATTTTGATGGCTTTGACATTGTTGATGATGCATTGAGCCTATAGTATTGATTTGATTAAAAATCTAGTGATTGTACAAATGCATTTCATTTGAGTTGGGATCTTGTATTGAGAATGGAATAGTTCTATCACGTTAGCTTCGACTTCATGAATCACCTTGACTAGTGAACGATTATGGTAGCTATTAATGACCCGGTTACCTAGAACTTATATTAGTAACTTCGAGGCGAAATAGAAAGGTCGGTCTTGGTTAGGTACGGGATGACGGTTTTGGCATTTCTTTTGACCCGATCAGAGCCAAATGCCATCCTTAATGTTAATCCACAGTTCCCCCTCTAAGCCTTTGTAGGGTGGTTAGACCGCCACCCGAACTAACCTTTTGTGCTACTAACTCTTAATTACCAATGCCCTTAGCTTTTATTACGGTCTACGTTTCCTTGACCACCTTGCAAGATTGAGCTTATTGTTTTCACATTTTCTGATATGGTGTGGGGTGGTGGAGTGGCGTATCTTTCGAGTGGTGTCGGTAAAAATGAGTATATCCCGGAGGAGGTGGAATTATGTGGCGTTTCGGCCTTTGATCGTTTTTGTGGTGTTGAAAAAAAAAAAAAAAAAATGAGAAGAAGAAAAAAAAAAAAAAAAAAAAAAAAAATTTACATGTATATATAAATATGAGTTCAGAAATTGCCATAAATGGCCTTGTGTTTTGTAGTTGTGATGTTAGCGATGGGAACTTCTTCTAATCTAGTACGGAGAAGGAGATGTTGTTGTGTTTTGAAGTGGTTTGTTCCTGGTTGACGAGCTTAGGTATGAACTAGACTTGGATACGACGTATGTCTCAAAACTTGTGGAATGATGTGGAGAGGTGGAAGGTTGGATGAATTATAGGTTGAAATTCGTTTGATGGTTTGTACTATTCAAAAGCGAGCATCCTTATGAGGAGTTGAGTCTTCCGTTGCTACGAAGGAAGAGCTTCGGTTTTAGTGTTTGATGTTTGATTAAGCTCACTTGCACTTTCTACTTTCTATTTTATCGTAAATATCCCTTTCGTTAGCCCCAACCTAGCCTAACGTTATAACCCTTCAAGTCTGCTGACCCTACTAGACTTTGATTGACCTCGATTAGAGGAGATGTTTATGAAGTATAAGCCTATGGTGTAACCTCGGTACATTATCGTCTATAATCTAAACCGGTCGTTGGTGATAAATGTCGAATAAGCTTTATACACACACACACACATTCTTTCTCGATACAAGGTAGAGCTCGAGTTTTATGGATTTATATCGGTTACTTGTGTTTTACCATTTCAATTCTTAAAGACTTGATGTATGATAGCAATGTTGACTCAATCTTTATTTTTGAATCGCTCATTTTGCTCGAGGCGAGCAAGCGCTAAGTAGGGGTAGTTGATGGGAGTCAAATTGACTATCATTTACTATGTGATTATACCCCGTTTATACCTCGTTTTATGTGTTTCGGAGACATTTGGTTGTATTTTGATGTATTTACACCTTGGTTATCATTTCGGGACTAGGGCGTAAAGTCCGGGATTCTCGGTCTTTTCGGTGTAATTTACTATACTCTCGGTCACCCTAGTGTCTGTAGGGATTACGTGTGGTATTTGTTGTGATTAAGTACAGGTATTAGGTGTTCGAGAAGGCCGGAATGCGAGTTACGAGGATTGGAGCGTGTGCCCGAAGCTTAAGCGTTCAAGCGGATCAAAAGCGTGGTGGTACTACAACCATACTTTCCACTGATCTGCATTTTGATCCACCTTAGAGGCATTTTATGGGCTGGACATCTTCATTAAAGTTGTAGACAATTGAATCAGCTTTCCAACGCAACTTGAATCACTCGATTCGGAGGTCTACACGCAAAGTTATGACTGATTTTATGAAGGTGGTGTCAGACAGGCCGAGATCTTGATAGAATTTGTTAAGGAAAAAATCGGCGGGCGGGCGCCCGTCACCACTGAGCGCCCGCCTGTGGTCGAATCTGCATAAAACACCATAAATACAGCCCCTTTTGATCGAGATGAAACCCCCTTCTTTTAGATCGTTTTTCTGCGTTTTCTTCATCTTTCCTTAGATTAGATTAGTTTAGATGTATATTAGCGTAGATTAGTTGTAGATCGTTGTAATCCGTTGATTCTCGAAGATAGCTTGACGCGTTATTGACGGGATTCGGCTCGGAGATTCGACTATCTACGGCATAATATATTTGGTATTTCAATTTCCTTTCTTGTTCTTGCTTTTTGATCTTGATCTTTGTTAACTTTGATTGTTGATTTCTTGTTATTTTGCTTATTATAATGAGTAGCTAATCCGTTATATAGCCGAGATATGTGATAGCCTTCGAAATCGAACCTTAGCTCGTTGATTGAAGTGTTTTGATGTTATGATTGTTAGATTCTCGATATTGTTTTTGTTCTAGAACTTATGCCTAATGACGTTTATTGAACTCGCGACTCGATAATCGTATTTCACGTGTCTTCTTTACATATGTATTTTGCGAGAGGGTGCGGGAAAAGGGGTTCTAGGATCACCGTGTAAAACCGACTGAGTTGTTCAGATTCGGTTTCGTGTGTGAGGTTTTTATCATTGTTAATGAGCGTCTCATAGATCGTAGACCGTGTCGGGTCAGTTAAATCCGGTCAGCGGACTGTTGAACCTGACATAGGAGGGTAGATTATTGAATTGATGTCTATACTCGGAATTAGGAAACGACACCCTTCGAGTGACAACGAGGCGGACTGTTGAACCTAACATAAGAGGGTAGTTATTGATTTAATGTCTATTTTCGGAAATAGGAGACGACACCCTTCAACGATGCCGAGAACATTAAAGTATATCGAAATCACTTCCGGTTACGAGTTAGGGTTAGAGAGTAGTTGGTTGGATCATAGCTCGGCTATCTCTTTTATATAGTTTAAAATCTTTGTTTTGTGTATATTTTAGTTTGTAGAACCGGTGATCTGACAAATCACCACGTTCAATATATGTGTTGACCTGAACTAGGGACGAGACCGACTTTGGTACTCGACCAGATTCCCTGTGGGATACGACCTTGACTCACCAATTCTAGGCTACAGTTGACCCGGTACACTGCCGGTGAGATTGGACACTTAGAAAAGGCCGATCAAGAAGGGGAGAATGGTTTTTACCAAACACTTCCTATTTTCACTTCTTTTAAGATTGTGCTAAGTGTTTTAATCTTCTAATGAAGATAAGAACTGGAATGCTATGTTCTGGCGAACTTAAGTTGGTGAAATTTTGAGTGTGAATGATCAAACAAAAGAGAACAAGCCAAGCAATCCAAACAACAAACTCAAACAAGACCGAAAGTAGAGAACACAAGTATGTAGACAAGTTCATTCTCCATGTATAAAGCACCCTCACCGAGAAGTCAATCATGTACCAAGATTTGACACTTGGATTTCAAACCTCCATGATGATTAGGTGTTGAATTATCATATCTCCCAAAAGCTTAAATTGATGAGAAGGTAGATAATTAACATTGTATATACTCAGTACGCCCGTTCAAGTGTGGGTGTTGATTTATCATCTCTCCCAAAAGATTAAGTTGATGGGGAGGTAGATAATTAACATTGTATATACTCAATACGCACGTTCAAGTGTGGGCCTATAAGAAATGAGAGAGGCCCAACACCTGTAAGTATAGTGTGTTTACTTTTTGTCGGGAAAATTGTGCTTGGAGCGACGTCTGAACTCAGGACCTCTCGCTCTGATACCATGTTGCACTACCATCTATCCCAAAAGCTTAAGCTGATGGGGAGGTAGATAATTAATATTGTATATACTTAATATCAGGGATTCCCTTATTAAGATTGGTTAGAGTATTACAAAAGACTTACAATGCAGTTACAAACAATTCTGTCAAGAACATCAAGGAAAACCACTTCAGATTGCATTTACTACCAAATGATGCAGCAAATTCAGCTACCTTCATCACTTATCTAATGATGCAACTAAGAAGGATACTCTTGATATCTTGATCTATCTACAACTATCTTTCAAAGCTCTGAATGCTCAACTGATCCAACTTTCGCAGAACATGAACTTAAGATTGAGACTCAAGAGAGGTTTATAGAGTCTAAACAAGGCTAAATATTTGGAAATTTTCAGTAGTGTTTCTCTGATCTCACTTGAGAGGTATATATAGGTAGGAACCAGCTCATCAAAACATACAAGGGTTTCAAATATAAGCCGCTTGAATTCAAATTAAACTTTGGTTAACCCTTGCTTAGTGGAACTTGGAAGCTTCCTTATATAATTATCTATTAATCAAGCTCTTAATCAGCCAATTTGGTCCATCCAATCTCAAGATATCCGTAGCAAGATCGATGAGGTAGATGAGATGTGACATTGTACTTGCATAAAGACTTTTCGGGTCATATTCACCATTGATATATGCTTTGAAGGGCTATCCATGTAGATGATTAATAAACATGCATATTAATCAATAAAACACGGCTTGTTACACATCATAACATCACCAAATTGTTCTCCAATTAGCCTAAAAACAATTGGCTAAGATGAACAGTGAAATCTGCAAATTTGATGAAACTGTTTGATCATGATCAACTTGATTCTGTGTTATGATCTTCAAATTTACTTGGTAGGATGATCAATAGCACTTTTATGAACCTGAAATTGATCATAGAAAGCTTGTGCATACGTTCAGAAGTGGTTAACCTTCAGATTGCATCAGTGCAGTTTATACAAGTATGAAGAGCATCAATAATGAGAGGAAATTCATATGCAAACGGTCAGAATTGATTAATAGTGAGGGGATTTGATAAAAACCTGTAATTAAGGCATGTATTCTCACTTGAATCAATTTCAAACCACCTGATTCACCATTGATTCAATCTGATCAGATTCCAGATGCAATTATCCTTAAGTTTTATTGCATTTTGTATTAAAAACAAACATTTGTACTTACCTTTATATTCTTTTATTTTGCTGTCCTTTTATGTTATTTTTATTTTCCCAGAATATATAAGGGAAAAATATCTTGTAATTGAGATAAGAATAAAATAATAAAAATTGGGAAAGTTTTTGCTCCTCTTTCCTTTCTGTCGGTTCATCTCTTTCATGATGGTACCAGAGATCAAATCTGAGTAATCTTCTGCTTTTCGTTCTTTTTCCTTTGTTGATTCTCTTCGCTTTGATCCTCTGTTGATCTCGTTATGGCGAATCAAGCTCCAGATCTTGAAATAACTCCAGTATCAAGTCCGTATTACATTCACCCAAATGAAAACCCTACTCTAACCCTAGTACAGCCAATCCTCAGCGAAAATGGTGGAAATTATCACTCGTGGAGTAGATCGGCACGCATGTCATTGATAATGAAGAATAAGGCAGGTTTTATTGACGGTTCTTTGCCACGACCGGCCAGAAATGATGCAAGGTTTCACGTTTGGGAACAGTGCGATATTATGGTAACTAACTGGCTGAGGAATTCAGTAGCACCGCGAATTGCACAGAGTCTTCTTTGGATGGACACCGCACAGGCAGTTTGGGAGGAATTGAAGGACATGTTTGCTAATCTCGATTCCTTTCGGTTATCTGATTTACTTGAAGAATTGAATAATACTAAGCAGAGAGGTTCTAGTGTTACTGAATATTTCACTAAGATGAAGTTGTTAATTGATGAGATTGTTGTTTTACGCCCTACGCCTAGTTGTACTTGTGTTCCGGCTTGCAGTTGTCAGGTGATACCAACGTTTATAGGATACAATGAGACAGAGTATGTTATTAGATTTCTAAGAGGATTGGATGAGGTGTTTGAGCCAGTGACGTCACATGTTCTGCTAATGTCACCAATTCCTAACATCAAGGTTGTGTTTGGTTTAGCCCTAAAGTTTGAAAGGCAAAGAGGACACAACAATCAGAATATTAATTTTGGGGATCCTACTGTTACGTTTAGTAAGTCAAGTGTGGGTCAGAACGATCAGAGAATGAGATCTATTGATGGTGATCCGAGAATGAGGTCTGCAGATAATCTTTCTGGAACAGGACAGAGGAAGAACACTGGTTTTAATAATGGTAATTCAGGGAAGAAGCCCCAATGTACCTTTTGTGGAATGATAGGACATGTAAAGGATAAATGCTACAAGAAGCACGGGTTTCCACCAGGGTTCAAGCCCAGGAGCAGGGTAAACATGGAAGAAGGGTGTGCTGAGCAACGCAATTCACAAGGAGAAGGAAATAGCAATGTGCAGGTTTCTCTCACTCAACATGAGTATGAAAAGCTCAAGGAACTCCTATCCAGGAAACAAGACAATAAGGAGACAGAGTCAAAGCCACAGCACCTCATCAATCAGGCATCTGTGCTTTCAGCTTCATATGCACCAGAAAAGGAGATGAGCACAGGTAAATCCCCTACAAGATGGATATTAGATTCAGGGGCAACAAACCATATAGTCTGTAATGTGCAATTGTTCTCACACAGTCATGAAGTGCAAGATGTGAATGTCAGCCTACCAGATGGCACCACAGTGTCTGTTACACATGTAGGGGAAGTGTTGCTAAGTCCTAATCTAAAACAGACAGGGGTGTTGTGTGTCCCTAGTTTTTACATAAACTTGATTTCACTCAGTAGGCTCATTAAGAATCCTAAAATCAAGGTTTTCTTTGAGTCTAATAGATGTGTTGTTCAGGATCAAGAGGATAGGATGATTGGATCAGCTGAAGAGCATAATGGTTTATACATTATGGATACAACAACCACAAGGGTTTGCAGTATAGCAAGATTTCAAAATTCTAAAGACATTCCAGAGGATATGGTTTGGCATTACAGATTGGGACATCCATCCAGTCACAGACTGAAGACAATAAATAAAGGCTTGGCAGAGGTTCAAGTGCCTCAGGACACCATTTTCCATGTCTGTCCCTTAGCTAAACAGAGACAGTTACCTTTTACTTTAAGTCAATCTTCAACGACTACTTGTTTTGAACTAGTTCACTTTGATATTTGGGGGCCATATAGGCATGAAACTTTTCAAGGGCACATGTATTTTCTTACTATTGTGGATGACCACAGTAGATTTACTTGGATACATTTATTGCATAATAAATCAGAAGTTAGGTTGATTGTCCAAAGTTTCTGCCAATTTGTTGTTACTCAGTTTGATTCCTGCATTAAAACTATTAGGAGAGATAATGGTAAGGAGTTTGACATGCCTACTTTTTATGCTGAGAAGGGGATTGTTCATCAGACTTCATGCACACACACACCTAAACAGAATGGGATAGTAGAGAGAAAGCATCAGTACTTGTTAAATGTAGCTAGAGCTTTAAAGTTTCAGGCCTCCTTACCTATTCAATTTTAGGGATATTGTGTTGTTCATGCAGCTAGTCTGATAAATAGTACACCTACCCCTTTCATTGGGAATCTTACCCCTTATGAAAAGCTATATCATACAGAACAGATTATTTGAGATTTAGAGTGTTTGGATGTCTTGTTTATGCCTCAACTATTAAACAATATAGGGATCCTAGAAGTGTGGCATGTGTTCATCTTGGTCATTCATCTACTACAAAGGGATACATCCTGTATAACCTAGACACTCATGATATTTTCATTTCCAGAAATGTAGTTTTCCATGAAAGATGCTTCCTTTTGCATCTTCTGATGTGTCTTGTCCTCCTTCAAACATCCCTGTTCTTTCAGAACCTTCCATGCCATTCAATTACCTAGGTGATGATATACCTTCAACTTTTAGGCAATTTAGTCTGGTCAACAATCCATTCCTGAGGATCCACCAGTCATAAACATCACTAACAACACTTCATTCTCCTCCACCTAGGAGGTCAGGAAGAACAGACAAGTCCCCACACATTTGCAAGACTATATTTGTTCTCAATTCAGTTCCAAATCACCTCACACTTTCCAACATTCACTGTCCCTCAACAATCTATCACATGCCTATCAAGCCTTTGTTTGTAACATAGATAAGGAGAATGAACCTCATACTTACAATCAAGCCATTAAGAATCCTAAGTGGCAAGAAGCCATGAAGAAAGAAATAGATGCCTTGGAGGCCAACCACACATGGGATATAGTAACTCTTCCACCTATTAAGAAGCCTATAGGGTGTAAGTAGGTGTATAAAAATCAAATATAAACCAGATGGAACAGTAGAGAGGTACAAGGCTAGGCTTGTAGCAAAAGGGTACAATCAACTTTATGGGATAAATTATCAAGATACATTCTCTCCAATGGCTAGAATGACCACAATTAGAACTCTGTTAGCAATAGCTGCAGCAAAGAACTGGGATTTACACCATCTGGATGTAAATAATGCCTTCCTTCATGGAGATCTCCATGAGGAAGTGTATATGAAGCTGCCACAAGGGTTTCAAACCACTGTCAAGAATCCTGTTTGCAAGTTAACAAAGTCCCTCTATGGATGAAGCAGGCAAGTAGGCAATGGAATACCAAACTTACATCAGCTTTACAGGAAGAGGGCTTCAAGCAATCCAAAAGTGATTACAGTCTCTTCACTAAAGGTTGTGGTTCAGACTTCATTGCATTGCTTGTATATGTTGATGATGTCATACTAGCTAGCAGTAGCATGTCTGAGATCACAAAGGTTAAAACCTTCCTACACAATCAGTTTTAGATTAAAGTCATTGGTGAGTTACATTATTTTCTAGGACTAGAAATTGCTAGAGACCACACAGGTTTGGTCATTTTCCAAAGAAAGTATGCCCTTAATTTGTTAGAGGAAATTGGTTACTTGGGGGCAAAACCTGTGGCATCTCCAATGGATACAAGGCATAGTTTACAGCATGGGGATTCTCCTCTACTACCTGATCATTCTCTCTACAGACAGCTTGTTGGGAAGCTACTATACCTCACCTTTTCTAGGCCTGATGTTGCTTATGTTGTGCAACAGCTAAGCCAGTTTATTGATGCCCCTACTGTTAATCATCTCCAAGCTGCCTACAGAGTTCTCAAATACATTAAACATCATCCTGGACAGGGCCTTTTCTACAGTGCCAGAAATTCTTTGGTTTCATGTGCTTTCACTGATTCAGATTAGGCGAGTTGTCCGAAACTCGTAAATTAGTATTTCGTTCTTCGCATGCATTCTTGGGGGTCTCTGGTATCCTAGAAAGCAAAGAAACAAAGTACAGTGTCTCGTAGCTCTGCTGAAAGTGAATATCGGGCCATGGCTGCAACTGTGGTAGAAATTCAGTGGTATAAATTCTTATTAACAGATTTGCAGGTACAAGTATCTCACTCCATTGCCTTGTATTGTGACAACCAAAGTGCCATGCACATAGCAGCTAATCCAGTCTTTCATGAACGGACAAAGCATATTGTGATGGATTTTTGTAAAGGAAACAAAAAGACAAGTAATAAAAATCCGGTTAGTCGCTCCAAGTGCAAAGCTTGTAGTAAAGCGGTTATGCGGGTCGATCCACGAACGTGAGGTTTAATGCGTTTTTAAGTTTAAGCTAATGATTTTAAGTTTATCAAATAATGGGGAGAAAAAGGCAGACGAACAAAGATCCACAATTCAAGATAATCGCACAGGCTCCTAATTTCCTACGCATGCAAATCAACCAAGGTCAAAATTAACCTATCCTAAACGCAAATTACTAATATCTTAGATAATTTGTTTATCAACTTTTATCAAAGATTGATTCTTCAAGCACGATAGGCATAAATTCTTTCGAACCTATTATTTAGATTAACAATTTGATAACTTTCGTTCCTCAACAAATTAATTAATCTGATTATTATTGCGGGGATCTAGGTATCATTCAACTATCGTTAAACGAATATCACAAGCTTTATCTATCGATGTCAAGCACGAAATAAACGCAATATAAATCTAACCTTTGTCAAAATAAACCGCAGAAAGAAATAAGAAAACCAGAACGCCACTTGAATTGCTTCACCCGTTCGTCCAACCCAGGAGTTTAGCTACTCATATTAACTTTGAAATCAAAAGGCTGTTTGATTGTATTCGAAAACCAAAAGAAAAAGACAAACTGCTGCTGTTTTTTATGAAAATCGACTATATGTTCTGTGGTGCCCCCTTTAGGGTTTGATACAAGCTGCTATATATAGATGAACTAAGACGGCTAGGTCAAAACTAAGTCGGTTGTGCTTGATCGGCGGTCGGACGCCCGTCCATTCTTTCGAACGCTGCCTCGCTTTATAATGAACTTCGAATCGGTGAGCTTTCCTCAAACGCGTTAAATCGACCCAGCGTCAAATCTGCGTCCAAACTTCTTTGAATGTCACATCTACTCCTGGGCGCTCGTCCAATGCTTTTAAACGCCGTCCACTTTGGGACGGGGCACGACGCTTGATCCAAGATGAGTAATTCGATTTCTTGATTCTTGTCTCTTCTCCTCCATCTTTATCTCGGTTTAGCTCGAATTATATCAACATTGATCATCAATTTAGCCTCCAACATGTATCTACATCACATCAAAAACACGCAAAGCGTAACACAATTCTAATAATCATAAAAATCATAATTAAAACATACAAATCCATCAACTTTGCGAATAACTCCTTAGCCACGTCATTTGCCCAATATTCCATTTAAACACGTGATTTCCATGCGATAAATACGAATGTCGGGGAAAACATTATAAAATATAGCGTTATAAAGTACGTAAATTCACCCTTAACAACTCCCCCACACTTAGCTTTTGCTCGTCCCGAGCAAAACAAAACAAGATAAAGGCTCGGAAAGAATATAGACACCTCAACACATATACCACATAGTCAATAAATTAGAAGTTCACCATCGTGTGTGTGCATAGCCATAGAAAACTTCCACTAAATCCAAACTTGAAAAACTCAAAGCAAAACTAGCTAATACCCCCTCGTGGACTAGCAATAAATGACACTCATAAGATGCACCTAATGGACGTGACATATCCCGAAAAGAATGATCGTATGAATCTAGGGCCTTTCTGAAATACTCAGAGGATAATCCCTACATCATATCTAGCAGTTTCTACTGGGGATAAGATGAGCGATAACTTAGTCTTATATCCATTTCACATCAATTGTTAAGTTGATTTAACTATTTCACTATAAACACACATTAGAAGAAGCTATTGCCCTCATAGTAGAATAGGACATTTCGAGATAATCCCTACCTTACTCCAATCATCAGCAAATTTTTTTCCTAAGCGCCGTGAGCTCTTAGTCATCATAGTGGAGTAGGACATACGGGTATACCCTACCGCACTCAAATCATCGACTAGCTTCCGACACACACCCTTTTAACTTATTAATTCAACTTTTCACTTTGACAATAGCTACGTGTTACTTATCACATTCAAACGTCTAGATATTCACAAGATCTCATACTTTAACTCTAAATACAAACTATCATAAATCTCACGATATATATCGTAGCACTAAGCACATGACTTATTAGAAAATCAAAACTACTAATCCAAAGCGGGTATAACTTTATAATGTAGCTCATCATTCACTATGGCTCGTGGAAAATAATATCGGGTGAAACAACTAACTTACGGAGTATACGGCATACAGCATCAATGAATATAACAATCCGAACAAAAACGTGTATTGCCTACTCGGGACAAAACAAAATTTTTGAAAATTTAGCTCATTTTAGCATAGAAATAATATCATGTAAGCAAATGTATAGATACATACCGACTAATCCCTTCCCCCACACTTAAAAGTTCAACATGCCCTCATGTTGTGCAGAAAGTAAAGAAGGAAGGAACTTAGCTATTTGCGCGTAGAAAATCGAGATGTTGGTCGGGCCGGAGCATGAAAGAACAACGCCCGCAAAAGTGTCGGAAACAACGTCCAAATCGAACTCAACCGAGAGCTCGACAAAACTAGATCTCGCACTACTCGAGAAACCGAGAAATATCTCGGGGAACAATGGGGTATAATATCGCAACAATGAAAATGGTAATAAATCGAAATCGAATAGACAAAAGAACCATCGGTAAGCATACAAAGCAGTTGATCATAAAGTTGATACAAATCAAAACAGAATGTCGGGATGCCTTATGGCTTACATGATCCGTAAACGTAGAAAATGAAAAGTACGGGTATCATGCAAGTGCAACATGAAATCAGAAAAATAAGAGATAAAGCTCAAGAAAGGCCCGGAGTAGGCTCGGCGGAGGAGGAACAGCGAGAATCGCAGCAGATAGTAGGGTCGGTGGAGGTACAGCGCCCGTGAGCGTCGTCGATGAAGGTGCAGGTGTGTAACCGGGCAAGAGTGAGCCCCAAGAGGTCTCTCCTCCGCAACCTCCTCATCATCAGGCTCTTTTCTCCGCCTCAAGCACATCGGCAATAACTCGCTTTCGATCGCATCGGAAAAGACGAACTCCGTATCACTCTCCTTGAAAATCTGCATATCCTCGGTTTCTTGCTCTCTACAATGCACTTCAAAGACGTACATCATGTTCTTCTGCGTTTCTGGATATCAGTCATCCAATCTCGTAGGCTGTTGGCCATCTTTGTGACGAGCCCTCTCCGCAGGAGATAAACTAGACAAGGAGGGAACCGGAGGTGGTGGCTTTGAAGTGGAACCAGGCTCGATGAACGGAGCGACCTCGGCCTCAACCGTGAGACGGAGCTTTCTCTCTCGAATACCTCTCGGGTTCTTAGGCTTGTGATCCCGCCTATACTCCGGTACTCGGCATCGCCGCATATCGATGAATCAAATGGGGTACAATCAAATCTGCGCTTGTAATTCTTTTGACTAAACACCAACTCATCATAAATTGCTCGCCAACATCCACATTTAACTTGAAAACCAAAGCATACATCATCCCAAGGTCGCCGATGTGAAAGTGCGTCAAATTATTCTTCGGTAGTAAACGACTCTGGATGAAACGGCAGTAAACTCTCCAATCCTCGGACCAGGCCGTAGTAACTAATTCCTTCCTATCGCCGCTGGCCTAAGTGTCCATGCAACATCGGGCAAACCGTCAACCTCAACTCCTCCAACGGGTCTTGTCCCGCATCCCGCCTCCGCTTAATCTCGTCTTTATAATCCAATCCTCAAAGCCGCCTAAACCATACTTTGCATTAATGACTTGGGGCGTAAACGGAACCTTGACACCCCTCACCATTACCACACCCGTATCCAAGTTGGTTTCTGAAAAGTTGGCATAAAATTCTCTAACCAAAGAATCATTAACCGGAGTCGTCGGGATTTTCATCAAAGCGCCCCATTGCTTATCCTTCAATGATCGACAAAAGAGGGATCCACATTTGTTTCCACCATCGCTTCTTTCGATCAACATATTTCTTGCAAAGTAGTGTTTTGTGTAGACCTCGTGTGCTTTTGGATTGACAAATCTACGAGGCAAGGGTATAGGCACTCGCCGGCCTCACTCTCTTCTAGGGTTTTTACGCCTAGTTTGATCTCTTAGGCACAGTGTTTCCTCCGTAGCCTCAGCTCTAGAAGGTGCTTCCCCCTGATTGACCCTAGGCCTCCGTACTAAAGGAGTATCATCGTCCGTCTCAGAGTCCGAAGTGGATTCATCTCTTAAGGTTGCCCTAGTTTGGGTGGCTCTGGGGTCGCTCGAATACTCACACCTCGGTTAGGGTCTAAATCGAAGGGTCATCATCTAAACGTTTACGTTTACCCGATTCGACAACTTTCTCTTTACCAGGCCTCGCTTAATGACCGCTTTCTTCACCATATTGACCTAAATATTTAAACCAAGCGATTCACAAACAACAAGGGTTACCCGTTTATCATCCAAAGCGGGATTTCAAACCAACCGAACCACAATCATCACCCAACAACCCATTCATCATCCATCACACACCATACCACCATAACAGATCAAAAGAAAACAGAAAAAGAGACGAATTAAGATGGTATTCAAGTGAGCGAGCCGACCCAAAGATCGAACTTGCCAAAAACGTGAATTAAACCCAGAAAAGTTGTTAGGAACTTACCAAGTAGGATGAGTAGATGTTGATTGAGGTGAAAATCGATCCAAACAACGCAAAAATATCGTCCAAAATCGAAATTTTTCCTCTGAAAAGTCGGACTGCAATAGGGTCTGATTCGCCAATAATATCGTGCGTTGGAGGATTCGGTTGTGAGAATCAAAGAGAGAGGGTGAAAAGCGGCCTGTAGCACTTTGAATCGCTCGATTTGGTCAAGAATTGATGAATTTAGAGCCAAAGGAGGGAGAGCAACCGTTTGTTTGCTTTTAAAAATTCTGAAAGTGAAAGTTCATGTGAAGGAGGGTATATATGTACGAATATGGACGCTCGTCCAACTCAGTGGACGGGCGCCCTTTGGGAAATTAGATGAACCGGACGGGCGTCCAATTCGATGAGACGCTAAATCGATATTTTGAATCACATACAGATTGGAGGAGATTATCGGACGGCGCCCAATCTAGTGAACGTTCGTCGAAAATTAGTCATCTTTGGACGGGCGTCCATACCGGTGGACGGCGTCGGTGAGGCTTGAATGCAAAAATCATAAAATTTCCATACAATTCAAGTTCAAAATTTCATCTCTTATTAAACTTAAATAAAGCTTCAAAAAATACAAGTAAAAATCAAGCGAAGGCACGTAGAATTTCTAGGACATAAAACAAATAGAGAAACGTTGGGTTGCCTCCCACGAAGCGCTTTTGTTTAACGTCGAGGGCTCGACGGAGGTAAAACTAACTAAGAGGTCACGAGTGGTGCGTAGATCTCGTCCCGTCCCACTATGCGAATGAGGCGTCGAAGCATGTCGATAGCCGGAGGAAAATCGAACTCATCCACGCAAACACCAATCCTCACCGGCTACCTCACCTCTCCGAAATGCTCACCGCGGCAGACCAAAGCAAAACCACAAGATAGAATCATTAAGTATTGTGTACGGACGTCCTATAGCTTCCTGTAACTCCTCAGTCGTGAAATCGCTGCCTCCCGAACAAGGTGGAACAATGATAACGTATGTGATGGTCTTAACCTGAGTACTAATATCAAAATCTACATGAAGAATTATAGTGCCTCCTGGTCCATCATCTACTGTGATCAGCGGAATCCGACTAATGAGCGGAAACTCCTCAGGGCGAACTCCGTGAAGATCCATAACTAGAAAGCAAAAACTGACAGATAGACACATAAAAGCTTAGTAAAACTAACTAAAATAACATACGGAAGCAAAACGAACTAAGAAAAACTAAAACAAGATTTGATATCTAGGATGCCTCTAGTAGCGCTTTTTTGCTTTATGTCGTTAGCTCGACATTCAATTCAGGTCTAACCCGGGTCGGGACACTTTGGCTTCCTGCCGGTCATCTCAGGAACAGAATTCTTAACAACATTGGGTCTACAAAAACAGCAGTGCAGACTCGGGATTCGTCCCAACCATTTTTCCCAGGCCTGCCTGATCTTCTGTCTGACTGGAGATCTCTTTCGTACTTTATGCTTCTTCAAATCCATTTCTTTCGGTATTGTTCCATGTCCGACTTCCGGCAAAAATTTCAGCTGGTGATTCGGTGCCATTATCGGAGAATAGGTCTGGGAGAACTCATCGTGATCATCGACTCTGAAGTGGTACAACTTAACAAATCAAGGAATTTAACTACCTCGGGTGATTCCTTCCGGTTGGCCAATGTAGTGTTTGCATCGTTGACCGTTGACCTTGAAAGGCGATCGCCAATCCCCCTCGGTTCTAAAACGCCGCTAGGAAAAGCAGATAGGATCTCAAATGGACCGGACCAACGCGTCCTTAGCTTTCCCGGAAAAGATGCACTGGTATTGTATAATGATGCCGGCTTCGCTTTGCATGAAACTCTCTTTTCTTTATCTTTTTATCATGAAGTAATTTCATCCTTTCCTTGCGATCCGTGAACTCTCATAAGCTTGGAGCTGAACTCGTCTAATTCATGTATCTGCTTTGAGCCTACGTTCTCCATAAGCTTGGGAGTCGAAGTTTAGGAACTTAATTGCCCAATAGGCTCTATGCTCTAACTCTGAGGCAAATGACAGGGCTTTCCATAAACCATTTGGTATGGTGATGTACCCATAGGGTTTTTGTATGCGGTCCGGTAAGCCCACGAAGACATCATCCATTTTGGACTCAATCTTTACGATGCGAGTTGATTTGTTTTCTCGAGGATTTTCTTTGACGCTCGATTACTACGCTCAACTTGCCCACTTGGTCATAGGGTGATATGGTGTGCCACTCTTATGCTTAACACCATACTTAGCTAATGAGCTATCCAGGGGTTTATTAATGAAGTGTGAACCTTCATCGATCAGGCTCACAGGCGGCCAAACCTCGTAAAAATGTTTTTCTTGAAATTTCATGATCATTTTATGATCATTCGGTGGAGTTGCGGCGGCCTCTACCCATTTAGAGACATAGTCTACACGGACTGAATGTATTTATTTCCGCATGAAGATGGAAATGGTCCCATAAAGTCTATGCCCCATCGTCAAACACTTCACATTCCAATATGGGTTGAAGTGGCATATCATATCGCTGGTCAAAGTACCGGTTCTCTGGCATCTATCACGGCCTTTGCGAAGGCTTCCGTATCTTTAAAAATCTGGGCGATAGAAACCGCATTGAAAAATTTTGGCAACGGTCTTCCATGCACTAAAATGACCGCCCGATGGGGCCACTATGACATTGCTCAATAATATCCCGTTGCTCACATTCGGTACACACGGCGGAGTAACCCATCCTTGCGAGATCTTGAATAGATATGGTTCTTCCCAGACGTAGTACTTCAAATCAGAGAAGAACTTCTTCTTCTCACGGTAGGAAAATTCGGGATTCAAATAATTTGGAATGAAGGTAATTGACAATCGAGGCATACCAAGGGGATCGGGGTTATGGACATCCATATTCATGACACTCTCGAAGGGATAATAAAGATCAATGTCCAAAGGATCTTCCTCGACTCATTGGTAGTACTCTCGAAATATGGTCCGCTACGGTGTTCTCACTACCCCTTATGTCCTTGATGTGAACATCGAATTCTTGAAGTGTAAGAATCCATCTTAGCGATCTCGGTTTAGCATCCTTCTTGTTCATCAAATAACGCAGAGTGCATGATCGATCCATACAATCACCTTGGCACCAAGCAAATAGTCTGCGGAACTTATCCATAGAAAACACAAGCGCTAATCAGTTCCTTTTCCGTAGTGGTGTAATTCGCTTGGGCTGGATTCAAGGTATGGCTTGCGTAGGAAATAGGTTGGAACTTACCATTAATCCTTTGTCCTAATCAAGACTCCACACAGCGAATGGAGGCGTCACACATCGATTCGAATGGTATGTTCCAATCCGGAGAGATCGGGATAGAGGCGAGAGGTCAAAGCATTGTTTAAGCTCTTTGAAGGCAACAGCGGTCATTATCGAAATTGAAGGTGACGTCATCCTTGATAAAGTTGATAAAGGTTTCGATATTTTGAAAAATCTTTTATGAATCTCTGTCAGAAACCCACATGACCAAGGAAGCTTCTTACTTCCTTCGTGTTCTGGGGTAATTCATCTTTTCAATAGTCTCTACCTTAGCTTTATCAACCTCTATGCCTTTAGCGGAGATCTTGTGACCTAAAACAATTCCTTCGGTTACCATCGGATGGCACTTTTCCCGATTGAGAATCAAATTCTTCTCTACACACCTCTGCAAAGACTTCATCTAGATTTTTAAGACAGTCCATAAATGATGTGCCAAATACCGAGAAGTCGTCCATGAACACCTCCATGCACTTCTCTACAAGCCCATCAAAGATAGCCAGCATACATCTTTGAAATGTGGCTGGTGCATTACAAAGTCCAAAGGGCATTCGCCTATAGGCGAAAGTACCATAGGGGCAGGTGAAGGTTGTTTTCTCTTGATCTTCGGGGTCAATAGGGATTTGGAAGTAACCTGAGTAACCGTCTAGAAAACAATAGAATTCATGCCCTGCCAAACGTTCCAACATTTGGTCTATAAACGGGAGTGGGAAATGATCTTTTAAAGTTACCTCGTTTAGCTTCCTATAGTCTATACAGACTCTGTACCCAGTGACTAATCTGACAGCCACCTCTTCACCTTTGTCATTCTTTTCGATTGTAATGCCCCCTTTTTTTGGTACAACTTGAGTGGGGGAGACCCAATCACTGTCAGCTATCGCATAAATGATCCCCATATCTAATAGCTTAATGATCTCTTTCTTCACCACTGCCTGCATGTGTGGGTTTAAACGTCTCTGTGGTTGTCTTATACGCTTCGCGCCTTCTTCAGTTCTTATTTTATGCATACATATGTCAGGTGAGATGCCTCTTATATCTTCTATCTGCCAACCGAAAGCTCTCGCATTTTTCTTTAGAACTTCGGTTAATTCGAAACTTCTTCTTTCGCACTGATAGTTTAGATGAGATAATTAGAGGTAAGCGCTCACCTTCTCTCAGAAGATATACTTCAAATCTTTGAGGTAGCGGTTTGAGAACAAGGTCCTCAAAGGTTCCTCTAAGTGGTCTTGGATTCCCCCTGTTTTAGATCCTCCTTGGTGATAGGGTCAAAAACTCTTGCCTCAAGCAAGTCTACTTCTTCTGAGGGAGAGAGAGTTCTTTCAGAGAGCACTAAGTCCTCTTCAGCAAGGTCTTCTCCATAGGCGGCCTCTAGCTCGTCTAGGGTGTAGTCTGTGAAATCATCTAACGTTTCAAGCACAAAGCCAGCGGGGTTTTCAGAAGGTGATCTAAGGGCTTTAACTACACTGTAGCGTACTTCCTCATCTCCAACACGTAAGGTGACAAATCCTGCATCGCAATCTATAGTGGCTCTAGCAGTAGATAGGAAAGGGTCGCCCTAGGAGGAGGGGGTATCTTCTTCTTTAGTGTCTAAGACATACCAATCAACAGAAATGTGAATTTGTCTACTTGGACCGAAGGTCTCGAAGCACTCCGTTGGCTTTCTTGAAAGATCTATCTCGCAAGTTGGATGCTTATGGATGTAGGTTCCAATAGATGGTCAAGGTGCGATCTCTCTGCAGGCAGATAGAGACATCAAACTAATGGATGCTCCTAAATCACACAGAGAATTTGGGAAGCTTAACTCCTTGATTTTTAGAGTTAAGACAAATTTTCGGGATCATTTGCGCTTTTCAGAATTCCTCCGTCGGCAATAGCGGAGCATTCTTCTCCCAATCTTTTCTCCATTTCCCCAATTTTTCTTCGATGAAACAACATCCTTCACGAACTTGGCGTGCTTAGGCATCTCAACCAATACCTCGGATAAGGGCAAATTTACTTGGGTGTTTCTTAATAGGTTGAGTACTTTGTCATACTTTTGTCTTGAGATAAGGGGATGTTGTGCTTCCTTGGTGGGAGCGGGAGCTTATTCATTCGTCTTCGGAGAATACTTTCTTGGTGGAGGAAGCTAAATGTGACTTTGTCTTCAAGATCTTTCCACCTTAACACTTTTTCGTCTTTTTACCCGTCAGAGATCCTCTGCTGAGTGACTCTCTCGGGTTCATTAATTCGGTTCTCACTCACCCGAGATCCTTCTCCACCTCGATCTCATTTTCGTCTTTCACTCATCCAAGTCGTGGATCATGAATCTTCCCTCCTACCGAATCAAGGGTAGGAGGGTTTACTCATTTCCTGGTTACGTCTATAACTAGGTTGTTGCAATTGTGTACCGGACCTCAAATTCATAGCATTGGACTCCTCTTGTCCATAGGAAGTAATGGGCGTGAGCTCGGAGCAGTGGTTTGTTCTTGCTTGACTTAAATGCATGATCACTTTTAGGTTTTTTTCAGTAAAACTTGGTAGCCGACCTTGAGGTCTGGCGACCAATTGTTCGCCTAGTTGTCTAATCTTGTCTTTCTAAGTTCTTCATCGTCCTCTCTTTGCTCTTCATTCATACTCGCCTTGTAGAGGCGGTGCCATAAAGTGGAGGAGTCCTGATTAGGGCGGTTTTGCTGCGAGTTTTGATTAGCTTTTGGTTGAGAATTTGAACTTTGACTCGAGTTGGGGTTCTGGTAGTAGGCATTGCGAGAGGTATTCTGTCCCGAGTTTTGAGCGCGGTTTTGGTCATAACCATAATTTCTATTCTGGTTGTAGTTTTGACCTTGAGAGTTATTCTGGTTCGAAAATCTCTGGTGTTGCTGGCCAGAAGAATTGTTTCTCTCATGTCCACCATTCAAGGGGCATGTTGTAGAAATGTGACCTCTAAGCCCACAGGTATAGCAGTTCACAGAATCATACTGCCTCGTTTGTTGGGCAGCATTGGCTTGAAAGCCAGGGGTGGGAATGTATTGACAATGGTCACTGATGTGACCAGTCTGATAACAATTATCACATGAGAATACTTGTGCATTCATTGGAGAGAGGTTGATTTTGATTTTTAGTCATGGTCAAAGCAGAAAGTTGAGCCTGCAGGGCTGCAATCATTTGACCATGATTCTGGTTGTTGACTTCTTCGATTTTGGGTACAGCAGGGACCGTTGGTGATTGATACGTAGGTGCATAGTTGTACCTAGCTATATCTTCAAATAAGTCCCACCTTGCTTTGTGGGTTTTCTTCAAGAAGACTCCTCAGGATGAAGAGTTGACCATTCCTTTTGTGGACTCGTTTAGACCAATGAAGAAAGTATGGACCTTCCTCGCAAATCCATTCCATGATGGGGACATTTATTCAACAAAATTTTGAAGCGCTTCCATGCTTCAAAGAAAGATTCATCACTCAGTTGATGAAAATTTGAGATTTCGTTAAGACATTGATTTGTCTTAGACGGAGGGAAATCTTGGGCTAAAAATTGACTTTCAAGTGGGCCCAAGTTTGGATAGATTCGAAGGAGAGATTTAAACCATTCCATTGCTTCTCCACGGAGTGAGAATGGAAATAGTTTAAACTTAATGATGTCTTGGTCGACATCCTTAATGCGAGTAGTATCGCATATACCCGAAATACATAAAGATGCGTATAGGGGTTCTCAGTTGATACCCATAGAAAGTTGATGCATGTTGCACCATCTGGATAAGGGTGGCCTTATCTCAAGCGGAGCCGTATCGGTAGGGATAACTCCGCCGAACGAATATTAACATCACCAGGAGTGGCATAGTGCGCGAGAGTGCGGTTGGCTGAGCCATTGAGGCAATAATTTCTTCCTCAAAGAAGAGGTTAAATAGGAAATTATCTTCAGAAGAGTTTTCACTCAAACTCTCTTCGATTTCCTCTTCGGAAATTGGAATGGGTTCGGGGACTTTTCGTTTACGGTTCACTCGAACTACGTCTCGTTCGAGCTCAGGCTCAAAATTAATCGCCCTTGTTTTGCCGTGTTTGCATACAAGCGAGTCAAACTAGGAGAGAGAGAGAGAAATAAAAGAAAGGAATCAGGAAAACGGACGGGCGTCCAATATTATGGACGAGCGTCTTGGTGGGACTAGGACTGGACGGGCGTTTAGTGACACCACCGCTCGTTCGTCTAGCAGAATACCTGAACGGGCGTCCAAATATTACGGACGCTCGTTTGAATGAATAAAAATGAAATCGGATCAAAAATTTCCAGTGGACGGGCGTCCAAGATTCAGACGCTCGTCTGGTACCGGAAGAACAAGAATGACGCGAGAATTGCGGAAGTCAAAAGGCTCTGCGGAGAACCTTAAACCCTAACTAAAACAGCAATGACTGATCTATTTAAATCTTATGCTAAAAACACATAAAACCGTGCCAAGTTCCCCGGCAACGGCGCCAAAAACTTGTGATGGATTTTTGTAAAGGAAACAAAAAGACAAGTAATAAAAATCCGGTTAGTCGCTCCAAGTGCAAAGCTTGTAGTAAAGCGGTTATGCCGGGTCGATCCCACGAGGAACGTGAGGTTTAATGCGTTTTTAAGTTTAAGCTAATGATTTTAAGTTTATCAAATAATGGGGAGAAAAAGGCAGACGAACAAAGATCCACAATTCAAGATAATCTTACAGGCTCCTAATTTCCTACGCATGCAAATCAACCAAGGTCAAAATTAACCTATCCTAAACGCAAATTACTAATATCTTAAATAATTTGTTTATCAACTTTTATCAAAGATTGATTCTTCAAGCACGATAGGCATAAATTCTTTCGAACCTATTATTTAGATTAACAATTTGATAACTTTCGTTCCTCAACAAATTAATTAATCTGATTATTATTGCGGGGATCTAGGTATCATTCAACTATCGTTAAACGAATATCACAAGCTTTATCTATCGATGTCAAGCACGAAATAAACGCAATATAAATCTAACCTTTGTCGAAATAAACCGCAGAAAGAAATAAGAAAACCAGAACGCCACTTGAATTGCTTCACCCGTTCGTCCAACCCAGGAGTTTAGCTACTCATATTAACTTTGAAATCAAAAGGCTGTTTGATTGTATTCGAAAACCAAAAGAAAAAGACAAACTGCTGCTGTTTTTTATGAAAATCGACTATATGTTCTGTCGTGCCCCCCTTTAGGGTTTGATACAAGCTGCTATATATAGATGAACTAAGACGGCTAGGTCAAAACTAAGTCGGTTGTGCTTGATCGGGCGGTCGGACGCCCGTCCATTCTTCCGAACGCTCGCGCTCTATAATGAACTTGAATCGGTGAGCTTTCCTCAAACGTTAAATCGACCCAGCGTCAAAGCTGCGTCCAAACTTGCCGAATGTCACATCTACTCCTGGGACGCTCGTCCAATGCTTTAAACGCTCGTCCACTGGACGGGACCTGGACGCCAGTCCAAGATGATTGAATTCCGATTTCTTGATTCTTGTCTCTTCTCCTCCATCTTTATCTCGGTTTAGCTCGAATTATATCAACATTGATCATCAATTTAGCCTCCAACATGTATCTACATCACATCAAAAACACCGCAAAGCGTAACACAATTCTAATAATCATAAAAATCATAATTAAAACATACAAATCCATCAACTTTGCGAATAACTCCTTAGCCACGTCATTTGCCCAATATTCCATTTAAACACGTGATTTCCATGCGATAAATACGAATGTCGGGGAAAACATTATAAAATATAGCGTTATAAAGTACGTAAATTCACCCTTAACACATATAGAGGTGGATTGCCACGTGGTTCGTGAGAAAGTTCAATCTGGGCTGGTGAAATTACTTCTATTTCAACTTTTCAACAATTGGTGATTGTTTTACAAAAGCTCTTGATGGTCCAGGCTCTCAAAAGCGACCCTTGATGCCTTTCATACCAAGGATATACATGCCATCCCGGCTTGAGGGGGGGTATTGCATTTTGTATTAAAAACAAACATTTGTACTTACCTTTATATTCTTTTATTTTGATGTCCTTTTATGTTATTTTTATTTTCCCAGAATATATAAGGGAAAAATATCTTGTAATTGAGATAAGAATAAAATAATAAAAATTGGGAAAGTTTTTGCTCCTCTTTCCTTTCTGTCGGTTCATCTCTTTCATGAAGTTTAGACTATGTGTTATGTAGAGAACATTCAAACAGACAAATGTGATCAAGGATCGAAGATCATTTCACAACATGGTCACGTAGAACGCGTTTGTGCAACTACTTCTCTACGTATGTTCCTCAAAATTCTGTATTATGATATGCATATCGAGATAATTCTCTCTCAATACTCACATAACCCAACAATCACACTAACATGGAAACAGTTATGGTATTTCTACGTCATCACTCATATATTGTCTCACATATCTACTTTTATTTCTCTAATACAAAGGTACAGTCACTCATTTTGTGGACTGCGTCGGCTTGATTTTGCTTTCGGATACGTAGGCTTTCATTTGGTGGTGAAACTATTTCATTAAATCCTCCATCTTTTTTTTCACTAACTTGCACGTGGTTCAAGGCCTTCACATTGTCACAAAAGGCCTATGGTTTTTTCACAAAAATCCGTATCTTGTATTTTCTACATGGTGATTCTCATATATTATCGGTTGACGCTAGAAGGAGGACACTCAAGCTCTCCATTCTAGTAAATCTTACAAAACGTTCACATTTTGATTGAAAGTGTCCGCCTTTTGTCATTTTCAACCTTTAAGTATAAAAAGGGCAGAGTTCATTTATTGAAAAATAAATATCAATTCATTAAATATATGAAGCATTTAACCGTTATAATGTTTACATTTAATTTTTATTTTACTTTTTAGAAATACATTTAATATTTTAAAAGAACTTTTATTTCATTAAAGCAAAAAAGTCATGAACAATGTCGTATCATGACTCTTCCTTTATATCAAGTACGTTTTAGACCATAACAAATGTCTCCTCAAAACCTACTTTTTGTTGTACAATTTGTTATATATATATATATATAGTATGTAAAATTTTGGGGCCCTTTATTTACACCCCTGTAATTCTACTTATACACCCCATGTATTGTAAAAAAAAAAAAAAACTTTTCATACACCACACATTTTATGTTTCGGGTCCCACATTCTACCTATACACCCCAGTCTGATATGAAATTAAAAAAAAACCAAATTTGCCAATGAATTTTTACTATTGCCAAGTTTTCAAAATTATAATAACACCCAAATATTCTAAAATAGATTATCACCCCATCCCATCTTCAAACCGTCCTTACCTCCCCCACCCCACCCCCCTTCAATCGGCTTTTTCCCCACACTGTCCCATTTTCTTTTGTTCAAAATAATTCATCTCCAAAAATTCATCTCTATAGTCAGCTGCTTCACAAAATGCTTCTCAAAAAAATAAAATAAATAATGCTTCACAAAATGATGCAGGTCCAGGTAGACTTACAAAATGATGCAAGTCCATTGCGTTTTTTTTAAAAAAAACTATATATGCATAAAATTGTTTATATCTATGATTAGCAAACTCATAACTGGTGGTCGGATATAGCCGGTGGTAATTACGTTTTCGACAAGATGATCCTAACATTGATATGGCCAACTGAAAACATGCGATCATCTACATTTTTCCAGTATCACAAAAACATCATTCCACAAGTGCTCCCAATATCACAAATTAACCATCCCCTACACATAGCCATCTAATGAGCATCCGACAAAAATATATAAAAATTCCGACAACAATACGAATTAACAATACATCAGAAATCAATGTATTTGTAGAAAAACAAAATACGAACACAAAATATGAACCCGAATCTTCTTTCCATCAATCTACGATCTCAATTTCAAAGTGAGGCGACCATTAGGATATATAATTGCTGCCCCCTTGTCAATCCTTTCTCCAAACAATTGGAGCCATGCATTGCACACGTCTTCTGACACCTTGGGCGCTTCTTCTTTCCACGGATTGATTAAAGGAGGCAGTGGACAATCATCTTTCATCAAAACGCACGAGTAGTGATTCGTAGTGTACAAAAGTGTAATATTTAGAGGATGAGGCGTTTCCGGCTTCTTCTTTTTAGTTGGAAAGCACGTTACTGGTGTTGCTGTAGAATGCGGACAAAAAAGAGTCACAACAGCGTTGTACTTTTCAGAAATAACCCAGTTCATTGGTGTTGTCTTCATCCAAAACTTAGGGGAGCATTTTCCTTTCCCGTTAAAATTGATCCCCTCTAAAAGTTCATCACTCAAGCCACCGTTCCTAAACAATTTGTCGTAGTGCTCCACATTTCCTTTAAGTTCATGAAACAACTCTTGCCTAATCTTAGGCCAGTTATCCTCAGGTAAACCGAGTGCCACAGCAACAGCTCGATATCCACAGTTTCCGTCACCTCTTACATCAATGATACAATCAACAAATTCTTTGAATGGATCTGGTATAAACTTCATAAACGAGTATGCTTCTTTGTCACGACTCTTCGTAGCTTCATCCACTTTCAATGAATCACCACACACCATATCATTGGTGACAGTACTTCTTGTGTTTGCTCTCTTTCCGGGCTTACTCTCATTAGCCTGAAGTTTCCTTTTTAGATTCTCGTCCTTCTTTGCGGTTTCAGCAACATGCTCGAACAAAGAAGGCTGTCTTTTAGTAGACCGTTCGTCATTTGCCTTTTTTACGTGCCCTTCGGCCCGGCCTACCTCGAGGGTTTATCTTCACGGTTGGTTGCCTCAACATCGTAGCACTGGCTCAACTACTTCTCTCAATCGTTGGACCAATTCCATTTGTTGTGTGACGGTTGAATCTTGAAATAATTTACGGAAAGCATCTATTTGTGGTGTTGGATCAATAATATCATCATTTGACGGTCCTTCTAATGATAGTGTTTTCCAATGATCATTTACACAACTTCGGGGTAGGGAATCCCTTGTTCGGAATATTTCCAAAATTTCATGTGCACATGTTATCTCATGTGTTTTCCTAACCACACACCCACAACGTATTGGGTCGACACCAACTTCCTTCGCCTTGTCCAACTCTTTCTTGATCAATGCTAGCCCATGTAGTGAGACAACACCACGTAAATAGCGGCACCATTGTTCCCCATATATCTTCACGGGCCACTTTGTTTTTGATATTTCAAATGATGCCATTATGTTTCGATGTTGTCGATCACACATGTTTGCCACCGAATTCCATCAAGTAGCCATGTCGCAATTTGCCGTACCTAGCCCAATTTTTTAAAGTTGAATGAGCACCTTCAACCTTGCCATTGTGGGTGTTCCCAAGGTGGAACACTTTATTCATCCACACATTCACATATTGTTCTTTGCAATCACCCAATTAATTTTTCTCGAGGTAATTGAATAAATCTCCATTGACCTTCCTTTTTATTTCATCCACACCAACAAGGAATTGATCTTCGGTATCACTGTACATAATTCGCTTCCATATCATTTCAAGCTCATTGTCCACATCCTCACTAACTGATTGCCTAAACTTTGCTGACACTGCTTTCTCGACATGCCACTGACATAGAAGATTCTTGGCTGTTGGAAACACTATGCGGATGGCTGACATTAAAGCTTGGTCCTTGTCCGTGACAATGACTTTAACCGGAGTGTTAATGGTGATAAGTCCTTCTTGAAGTTTCCTTAAAGCCCATACAAAAGTTTCCGTAGTTTCCGATCCTAAATAAGCAAACGCAATTGAGAATGTGATGTTGGTACTGCTGACCCCAACAATCTGTAGTAACGGAAACTTATACTTGTTTGTTTTGTAAGTGCAATCCATCATAAACACGTGAGGGAAGTTCTTCGCCAACAATAATGAGTTCTTTGGGATCCAAAACACATTAGTGACCATCTCACCTTCTTACGTAACGTAAGAAATACACCATGATTATGAGCCTGATGAAATACCTCTTGAATAACTGTCCTATTGTCTCTGTGTTTTTTCTTCAGCTTTACCCTTTCATTGTAGATTGTTTGTACTGAAGTCGCATTGAGTGAGTTTCTATCCTTCAACGCCTTTTGTATATCTTTAGGGGCGGCTCCACTATTCGTTAGAGTCGCCACGAGCTCCTTCTCATCTTTTGTCAAACGCCCCTTGAATGCATGTCCCAAATCTGAGTTGTTCAAATTATGGTTATGGAAACCATTTTTCACCATTACACACCAACCACCAACTTTCTTCTCCTTCCTCAATAACAAAAGGAATGGACACCCACATTTCTTTGAGAAACTAGTCCGGGGCTTACCTTTCCCAACCCCACCAACTTTCTTCACATATTGTACGCGCATTTCGCCTCCTCTTTCACAAGCGTATTTCACATAAGGACTCCGACCATCAGAAAAGTCTGACCTTGACCTCACTAGTACCATTCCAACGTTCCTTGCTATTGTTGTTGTCCATTGTATAGCTTCATTTTCACTATTAAATACCTGCACACGTGATTCATGCCAAGAATTAACTATATGATATTAAGTTTTCACAGATTTGGTTGTCTATTTTTTTACCTCTTCAGAAAAAAATGCATCACCAACATATATCTTGTTTGGTGTAATTTCATCTTGTTCGACTAACTGCATGTTACTTTCTTCCAACTCCGCTTTCTTCTCTTCTTCTATCCGTAAATGTTCGGCGATTAGTTCATCTGTACTAGGCCAATAATCTGCACCTATGTCGTTTTGGCCTAAGTTTCCATCTCCCTTTATCACACAAACATGATTGAATTATACATCTTCTAAAAGTAGCAAAATTTAAATCTAATTATGACAAATTACTTACACATACATTAACTTCAGTTTTGGTTCCTTCGCTAATCTCATCCAGATGTGGCAAGTCTCGAATGATGTCATTTTTAATTTCTTGCGTTGTCCAAGAGGTTTCACCAACGACCTAAGCCAAATTTTAGAAAGTCGAGAATTATTAAATTCGAGCAATCTTCAATTAATGCAAAGTAGACAAAGTAAGTACTGGAAAATGCATTTATCTTCAAACTTTTATACTTGGACACTAATGTTATCATCAAACTTTTTATGAATGAACAATCTTGGTTTGGATAGCCTTTTTGGCTGTGCTTATGTAAAGTTGTTTCGTTTTTTGATGATCGTTAATAAAAGATATCGTTTTTTTTAAAAGAATTAAAAAATAGTCTTTGTTCTTGTCTAAAAAAATACTTCACTTTTATAGTTTTATTTCATTCAAATTGAGGCAAAAAACCAATGTACATTAGTGCTAGAAACACAAGAGCAAAAAAACTCCGCAGAAACAAATACAAAGCAAACAACCAGTCTAATGCAACTAGTTTTTCATCAATATTAACAATGTTTACGTACCAAAATGTGTTGAGTACAAGTATACAAAATTTTAAACACTTGCATACCTTATAGGCATTTTCACAAACACTTGGTAGACAACATTAATTCACTAGTTTATCACCAACAATGTAGGGTTTAATTACCTTCTCATTCAACATCTTTGATAACCCACTTTCTCCAATTGCGGTTTGCGACTCAATTGATTGCTCCATAATGCTTACCCAACAACCTTCTAATTTCGTGGGAGGATGAAGATGATAAAAGGTTTTGAGAATGAGGATTGTCTTTATTAAAAATTTCAAGGTTTTTTTTTGGGGGGAAACGATCAGCAATTTTATTTCAGCAGGTGGTAACCATTACAGCATCGAGAATCAAAAGGATTACAACAGGAAAAAAAAAAATCAAGCTTTTAGATTAGTGAGGATAATGATGATGAATAATTTGGAGAAAGTATGGTATTTCTAGGCTAGTTTAAACGATGAAGTTGATAATATGGTATGATGATGAAGAAAGTATGATGTAAAAAACTAGGGACCTTTTTGTAATATATTTTTGGATTGGAAATAGGATGAAAATGGGGTGTGTAAGTAGGTATGACAAAATTGTAATTATGTATGTGGTGCAAATAAATAAATAAAATGTTGTAATTTAAGTGTGGTGTAAAAGTAGATTTGAATTATTAGGTGTGGTGTAGTGTGTATAGTGGTGTATGAGTAGATTAGGTGGGGTGTAAATAATAATCCCCAAAATTTTCCTTCAAAAAGAAGAAAAAAATGAATTATGGATCCACATGAACAAAGATTGAAACCATACCTAAAGAAGAACATATATATATATATATATATAGTGTATGAAAGATGCAAATAAGCATATAATTGAGGTAATAAATAAAACTCCTGCTCAATATCTCCAACTATTTTAAGTTCAAATGAAGTTTTCTCAACATTTTGAATACATAATCTCCAGTAGATGAAAAAAAGTTCAAATATAAGTGAACTTATTAAAAGGGGACATCCCGATAATAATCACGCTAACAACCCACACACAAAGCAACACGAAGGACCACTCTCATAAGTTGAAGGAAAATTGTTTTTCTGAGGCAGAAACCAGCAACTTTGCTGATCATTACAGTAAAAACAAAGACACAAAAACAAAACAAAAAAGGCCAAAAAAGAATATTATAATACTCCGTCCGGCGTTTATGAAGTTCGACGTAATACCCAAGGTTCGGATAGGTTCATAGCACATTATCCTAGGAATGTGTATCGCGCAATGTCATTGTCACCTCAGAACAAATGCTGAACAAAAGATCCTAATTTTATCTGAAAACCGGGACTCAAAACCACGTTGAAATCGGCTCTCTCCTATCTTCTTCCATTTCCTCTCCAAATATGTATATATTCTGGACAATGACCAAAGTTAGCTCTAGATGATGGATATCCCTCATAACATGTAAATACTTTTGATGCACTCATGTGTGGAATCCTCAGTCCCACCTCCTTCTCATTTAAATCTCTTCTCCTACAATTATCCTGAAATATTCAGATGATGAAATCTTCTAGGCAGCAATACCTGATCAAATCAAGAAATGAAATCTAAAGTCAAGTTAATCACCAACCATTCAAATTTCAACAAATAATAAATAGTTGAGCCTGCAAATGAATAAAGAGAAATCTTGAAAATAAACTGAGACAACTTCAGCAAGCTGGTGGGATGTATATATGCAGATCAAAGAAGTACATTTGAGTGTAATTTACACTTTTAACCGTTTTGAAAGATGGTATTTTATCAGCCAACACAAGTTGGGACTGTGTTGCTAGGTAATCTGTAAGTACTCTCGTGTAAGCGTTCAAAGAGCCCCCGGGGCCTCTGCCTGACAAAAGATGGTAACCACAGCCGGAAAAAAAAGGTAGTTTATCAAAGTACATGCAAATTGTGTAGCTCATCAAATCAGCATTACATTTTAAAGGTAAATGTTCAGTTAGCTTCTCGAATCAAATCACTATCAAACCTCAGGCCTCAGCCCTAAAAAACTTGATTCATTGGCTAAATCCTCTAAATAAATAATTATCTTGAGCAAACCAATGTTTCAGGATATTTAACACAGCAGCCAACCTTTTCCGCCTTGTGTAACTAGCTAAATACATATCCGTTCCCTCCAACCTACTTACAAAAATAAGGTGGCTTTCTTAATGTACATCTCGATACTCATTTAACCAAGTACCAGTAATTCCATTTCCTTAAAACACAAAGACCAGGTGACATTTGCTGACTCAAAATCGTCAAATGGAGCTTTTAAACCTACAAGCTCATGAAAATTCCGCCGCAAGCTACAAAAGGCTGCTTTGTAATGCTCAGCTGTTCAATTTTGAAAAGGAAACAATAGTAGTACACACCTCTCTAGTGATTGTTTTCTATCAAAGATGAACTATACAATTCCTGAAAAATGATAATGCTGGGAGTGGCAAGCATATGTTTAATCAGACATTAGACAGCAAGTATGACTAGTAAGGATATATGTTTCCCCTCAATAATCCAATACATTTGCATAAGGACCAAAGTAAGAAAAGTACGTGCATTACAGCCGCGGTATTTTATTAACAACCAACATGCAGTGAGAGATGCTAGCCTGCACAAAATTTAGGGTCACATCAATACACGAAACTAAGAACAAGGCAGATTAGTACCTCTATTAGACTGTCTGTTTGCAGTACCATAGGGCCCAACATAACCCTCAGGATCCTTAGGTGGAACATCAGATGAACTTCCGAGTCCATAACCAAATGAACTAGAGCCATCAACCTCAGACGGTGCAGATTGCCAGGTTGGGTCGCCGTAAACTGATGCACTGCGGTACAAATCACCGTAGGTGCCCTCATATCCATCACTGGAAGCAGCAAAAGACGTATTAGCTGCAAGACCTGTACCACTGTTTCTTCCTATTCCTCCTGACCCCAGGTTGTAACTGTTTTCACCGCCTCTAAAGACAGTGTTTCCACTGCCATAACCAGAAGGATTAACACCAACAGAACCAGACATAGAAGTGGAGCCCCAGTTTGCACCGTTAATTCCAAATACACCAAAACCAGCGTTCCCAGAGCCCAAGTACGAGGCAGCAGTGCTAGCATTATTTGGAGAATTGCTTATACCGCTGTTCCCCCATAAGTTCCTAGATGGCGAGCTTAAAAAGGAATCACCCCGGGTTCCGCTTGTATTATATCCAATAGGAGTGTTGTACCTATTGGAATTGACACCAAAATAAGGGTTTACAGCCCTCCCATAACCAAGATTGTTGCTAAAGCTGGAACTCCCAACAAAATTAGGGCTAAGAGTCGGTTCCAAGTTCATACCCATACCATAAGCAGGAGCACCAAATTGTGATAACCCAGTACGACCACTAGCAATTGGACTGAATCTACTATCCATTCTTACCCCGAAACCTCCAAGCGAGTTCAAATTATATCCTTGGGCGTAATTACTTAGGAGGTTATTTGCCCTATTGAAACCAAAATTGAACCCAATAAGAGGACTACGACTAGGCCCTGGGGATAGCTCTTTGGGAACAGCACGCTTCACCTCAACCATTTTACCGTTTAGCTCATGAAGCGTTTTTGTAACACCCTATCCACGGCCTCTTCAGAATCATATGTTATAAATCCAAAACCGCGTGGCCTTTGGGTGTTATGGTCATACATCACTACCACATCAGTAATAGTACCAAACTGCTCAAAGTAATTCTTGAAATCACTTTCATTGACTGTAGAAGCTAAGCCACCTACAAAAATCTTCTTTGTACGCCCAGGACCCGGTGATCCTGGAATGCTACTAGCATTTCTACTATTTAGGTGTCTATCGTCCCTTGGAACAGCTTTCTTTGCTTCAACCTGCAGAACAAAGCCCAACAAAGAGGCTTTACAATCCTATAACTACTCATTTCATTATATAAAGAAAAGTGATTATCTTTCCTTTGATATGAGTTGTGACTACTGCGATAACGAAACAATGTAGGAGCCGTTCTGCTTCTTATTACAGCTAATGTAAATGCAGATGACTGTACATTTAATTGTTAACCAAATATAGAACCTAGGTTTCTATCTCGGTTGCAGCTAAAATCAGACATTATACTTCTGCCTGATCCTCAATCATGGGCTTACTTCAAAGATAGATACTGCAATATAAACTACTTACTGTTCGACCATCAATCACGTGCTTCTCCATAACCACTCTTTCAGCAACAGCAGGGTCAGCAAAGACGATAAAACCAAAGCCCCGAGCACGACCGGTGTTGCGATCCCTCATGATCACAGCCTCCACAACTTCTCCAAATTGTCTAAAATATTCTTTCAAGAGATCCTCATCCGTATCCCAAGAAATCCCACCAATAAAAAGCTTACCAAGATCTGACTCCATGCTTCTGCCACTGAACAGTACAATTGCAGCAAACAAACAGAAATGCATGTTTTAGCTAAAAAAAAAAAAAACACAAGAGCCAAACTTGAAAAGAAATGCAATCCGAAAACTGATTGAATACTAGAAAATCATAAACAGTTCCCCATCCTCACAAAATGTGTATATCACTTCACTGTATGCAAAATTAAAGGCAAAAAAAAAAAAAAAAAAATCAGATTTGAGTGGCCGATTAGTGACGGAACATTAATTCGCCAATCTTCATCAACAAGAAAGCTTAACAGATCCAAATTCAGCTATTGCGGTCAACAAAAACAGAAACAAATAAAATCCATACCTTATTCAGAAAATCAGGCAGAGACCAGCATATACAGTGATCAAATTATCAAAGAAGGACTGGTTGGATTCAATCCAGGATCATCGGATCCTTCATGCATCGATCAAAACCCAATCCAGTTTCTCTAGGCAAATGAGAATTGGCCTAGATCAACCACCCCATTAGAAATTGTCAAATGAAATCGGCAAATTCAATCATTATATTAGCTACTACAAAGATTCAATGTTATGTATCTCAGATGCGGAATTTTTAATTTTATTTTTAATTTTATGAACCTAAGATCTAAGAATAGAAATGAATATGACTGTCTACAATTACATCAGAGGATAATATGCTATCTATTTCTTTATCTATCTCTCTTCCTCTTCAAAGGTCCCTCTCTTCTTTGCTTTTTTGTTGTTGTTTTCTTCCTATTCCATTTATATATTTTCAAATACAAAAACAAAAAGTATGGAATTTGTAAAAATTAATTCAATTTAGATATCAAGAGAGAGAAATAAAGAAAAATCGATATAGCTGTGTCTCTCTGTGTCTGTATAGGACCTTTTTAGGCAATCTTCTGCTGTAAGAATTTATTTAGACGTGGCATTTTTTTTTTTTTAATAGGTGCCAAATAAATTCATATAATCTTATTAGTTGGTACACAAGATGTCATATTTATAGTTGGACAATCATAAAATTTACGTAAACATAATGCTCCACAATATGTTATATTTATTGTCGGACCATCATGAAATTTACAGAGACGTAAAGCATACATTACATATTAGGTACCGATTTTTTATCACACGGAAATCTTTAAAGAAAAGGTTTTTAACTGAAAAATAAAAGAACTTTTTTGAAGGAAAAAACTTCCAATATGTGTTGATTTTATGTGTCACAACAATAAAAATTATTGTTAACATTCAAAACGCCCATTCTTAAAAGCGAGTGGTTTGTAAATATCGGGTTCCTGTACTGCTCAAGTGAAGATATTTTTGCATTATGTCAAATGTATTTTACTAACTACGCGCTACCTAATCTCGATTCAAATTATCATAAATATATGTAACTTGATGAGTGTCAAACAAAATCACGTTCGTTCTAGTAATGCACTCGATAAATATCTTATAAACTACTCAACTCCAGTCAGCATGAGCGTGATTGAAGATACTAATAACTATAGTCAAGAAACTGAAAAACATAATCAAACATTACAATAGACAATTGCAATTTACAAATGAGGTTGGGGAGTTACACCTAGCTACCTCACATGAAAGATGAAGGATCAAACATTACAATAGACAATTGCAATTTACAAATGAGGTTGGGGACCTTGTTGATTTCAGAAGTAGAAAGGAATATGACTTGTTGAATTCTAATTGACGATTGTTTTTTTCGCTCTTTTTGTAACGCCTCGATTTTGCCCTGCAGTAGCTTAAATGAAGTATAAATGATCTCAGTCAACTACCTGACTGGTCATCCTCGCTTAGTTAAAAGAATTAACCCAAATTGATGAGACACTTTTATGTCTCACACTTATGGGGTTAAGATTTACTTATTTTACTAACGCGCGATTTTACATTCTCTCTCTCCCTTATAAGGGACGGACGTCCTCGTCGTGACGAATCAAGAACATCCCACTTGAATGTCCTAGTTTCGCGTCCTTATCGGAGGAGTCTCAGAGTCGTCATCATCATCCAACACAAATACATCTTGGTATTTACACTTTAGATCCGCTCAATAATAATAGCCTAATACCCTTATGTGGGTTGTGTTGGGCTTAGGATTTTTTTTTTCCAACGAAGGAATCAAGTTGGCTAAGAGAGAATGAAGTAATTTTTTAAATGAATGGTCAACAATTTGACTCATTATTAAGGTTTTTTGTGACACATGTTAAAACTAAAATCTGAAATTTGAATATATTAAATTTGTGAACAATTTAATAGTAACAGAGCATCAATTAGAATGCTAAAATGATCAAAAGTGAAAAGATTAAAAAAAAAGTATAAGGGGTGAATATCAATTTTTTTACCATTAAAGACTGGTAAAAAATAATGTTTCACTCGGTTTATGATATAAATGATAAAATGGACCTTCACTTATTTAATTGACATTCTCATCACCTAAATTTCGTCAAGGAAATTCGGATACACACTTAACTAATTAAGTGGTGGTAAAACAATTGACAAACACTTTTTTTTTTTTTTTTTTTTTTTTTGGCCGGAAGCTTAAAGGAGGAGAGGATTCGAACCCTGACCTCCCATCGGAGGCCAGCGTAGAAGCTGCACAGAATCTCACTGCAGATGAAAGCCTAAGCTCAATTGACAAACACATTGACAATCACGTTTAAATCTAAATATATTAAAAAAAATTAGATTAAGTAATAAGTTGTTCAATAACATGTAGTACTAGTTTTTTTTTTTTTTTTTTTTGACAAAACATGTACTAGTTAAAGACTTAAAAAATGATAGGTCCTTAAAATATGTGTAATTTTGTTTTATACAAATGTGTAAATTTATGAAGCTCTGAGTCCTAAAATGTGTAATTTTGTTTTAAACAAATATGTGTAAATTTATGAAGCTCTGAGCCCTAAAATATGTGAAACTAGTATGAAAATCCGTGCAATACACGGAAAAACATAACATTTGAAAATTTGTAGCAAGGAAAAATGGCAACATAGAATAACATAGAATGAAATGTAAGTAGCATCCTATCAATTAACCAAAAAAAATTTACAGTAAAATAGTAAGTTAATCAAAAATGTCCTTAGGCATATGTATTTACCAACCAATGAAGTCAATCACTTAACGAAATATCAAACAGAAAATTAAAGCAAACCTACCAAACTGAAATGAAGAGAATACCAAACTGAAAATCAAAGTGAACATACCAAGCTGAAATTCAAAAGAAACTACATGCACATGACATGATTGACACGTTTGAATCAAGTGAAAATAAGTATTAGATCTTTTAAATAGCCATATGCGAAATGTCCTGGACGACCAACACCTCTCTGTAATAGGGCTCTCGCATCCCCATACCTTTGGTTTCAGCTTTAGCCCCACGTTCCATTAGTCTGCACCAACCAATCTACCAAAAGAACAATAAATAATTATTAGTAAACAAAAAACAACTAAGCTAGTATATTTTGTAGTTTAAAGAACATTACAACTGGACCTGAAAGTTAAATGGGGAAGAATGTGAGCAGTAAAATTGTACTTGAAATTTCTGTTAAAATCGAAAATGTACAAAGTTTCTGATGGAAAGTTGCAAGTGCATTTCAATCAATCTAGCAAATCTAGCCAAAATTGGAATAAGGGGGATTTTCATTCGATCTACCAAATCTTCAAGTGGAATTCATTGTTCTTGGCCGTCAGTTTTGCAAGGATAGCTAGTGAGTGAGAGGCATGAGTAAAAGGAATAGCAACGTCTTTGTGGCTACTCCGTTACTCAGAAAACCATTATAACCAACATGAACAACATTAAGTTGCATGAATAATTATTTATAACCTGATTTTAGACTTCTGAACCGCACCCGAAACAACAGTCTACTAACATCAAGATGAAATACTTAATTACATGAAGTTGACAGAAACGGGGAATAGTGTATAACAAAGCTATACATCAAAAGAAAACAATGCCAGATACGGGATATAGTAAAAGTTCACAAACTTAAACAAAACTCCACAAACTTTTTTCTGCTCTGGTCTTTTTTCTTAAGTGCATACCATTACGTAAGTAAGTAAATTCAATTGATTTGGCAACCAAAATCTCTCAAAATCCATATCCAACAACACCCCCAAAATCAAAATTCAAGCAAATTACTAAGCAAGACCAACTAAACAAACACATGTGTTATGTAAATCTAAAACCTTTCATATACATTCAAAATGAAATTGCACCAGCAGCAATCCACAGAATTTCTATTTCTCCCCCTAATAGAAAATCCTAATTTCTATTTAAACAATTTCAACATTTCATAAAAAAAATTTCCAAAGATATCATAATGTGCCCACAAACAAAAACAACGAAAAAAAAAAGGATGACCATTATGGGACTGACATACTCAATTGATGAGTAGTGATGACTTTCATTCACACTTTAACTCCAAGTAATAAAGGAAATAGCCTTTTGTCAATCAAAATAATAGTAAATGAAAAATCATTTATAAAGGTTAATGTACCTTGCAAAGGTCATATACCACATTTGTGATGCAGATATCCATTACTTCGTTGTGGTTTTATATACATGATGTGTTCCTCAATTCAGAACCTGCAATCACAAAAATTCATTCCATAAGCCATCCAAGAAAGAAAAAAAAATAAAACAGCTTAAATTGGAAAAAACTAAAACTATAAAGATGGACGGAGAACAAATCAATCAATTATCGAGGGCCAAGAAATAGCCGAAATCTGGTCGGCCAATTGAGTGAATGAATGGAGAGCATGGTTATGTGGCAATGGAAGCGAGACTAAAATTCAGGGCTGATTATTTCTTTTCTTTTGGGAAGTTAGACCGAATGGTGAAATTGTAGAGGGATGTAGAGGAATGGGAGAACTTGGGTGGAGTTTGGCTATATAACAGGAAGCGACACTCTAAATATTAAGAAAGCCATTGTTACCTATACTATTTAACATACAGAAACACCAAGCAAGCAGGACTGCAAATCACTAATACATTTAATACAAAATATTCTCCAAAAATAATATAGTCATAATAATATTAATACACCACACCGCAATAGAAACCGAGAATCCTTTACTGGTCTATTCCTTACTCTAGTACAAACATCAAAATGGGATGTGAGCAGAGAATATCAAAATGGCTAAGAAGCAGGTAAATGAAAACATTTTCAGGGAATTCTTTAACCGATAATACATCAACAAATAGAGTGTCCCTTCTGAGTCGTAAGAGGGGTAAAGACTTGAGAACGGATTTTGTAAAGAAAATAGATGTAGAAATGAGCATAACATCAGGATGCTGCTCACAGAGATCATTCGGGCCACTGTAAATTGACACGCCTAGTTCTTGTGCAGCTGCCAAGTAATTAGAATGGAAATGAGCAAGAACGGTGTGACCTTGTCGAACAAATGTTTTACCAAGAAATAGACCGAAATTGCTAAACCCAATAATTGCGATCTAATTTTTAGCGCAAGTTATGCATACCCCGCTAAAAAAACGTTACGCATACCAATTCTCTGTTGCATATGAAGTTAGAGAACCCATTTATTTTCTTTTTCTAATTGCATAGTAACCTGAAAAATAATAGGGAAATTCAAAAACTGAAGTTAGGATTCAAATGTAGGTCAACAAAAATAAATCATAGCAAAGGTTTGAATCAACAGAAAACTTACATTGCAGATGTACATAAAAAAATTCCCAACTTTGTTAAATGAAAAAGAAAAAGAATAATTGGTTCTTCCTGACCTACACCTCATGGACAAACAGATCCAAATTGAACATACCCAAAATTAGATTAAGCTAAATTCCCTAAATTATGTAAAACCTCAAATTAGATTGAAAATACCACTCATTTGGTGGAGCATTCAACGGATGCAAAAGCCATTGAACCTAGGACCGGTAGCAGCGGCAAAATATTTCTTCGGGACCAATAGCAGAGGCATTTTGTAGCGTCAAGATCCAAAACAACTCTGCAAAGAAAGAAACTGAGAATCTTTATTCAATAGCAAAGAAACCCCTGCTGAAGCAAAAATTTAACCCATAAATTAAAAAAATAATAAGGAAAAAACTACCTTGCTGGGAACTCTTCGGCCATGAAATCCAGAGCCTGCAGGAGGATACTTACCAATAAAAGAAGGTTGAGGATGCACCTAAATGGTTAGGGATGGTGGGTTGTGGGGGAGTTATCGCAAAATAGTGGGGACTGGGAGTTATCGGAAATGAGTCGTGGTTTTTTTTTCTTCCTGTGTTTGAAGAGAAAATCGTGGGAGATATTTTGTCAGGAATGCGAGGAACTGTCGTTTGGGTGGTTAGTAGTAGACCTGGGTAGTTTTGTGAATAGAATTAGTGGGTTGGGGAAGTTGTTGGCATAGCGTGGGAAAATAACGGGTTAGAAGCGGGTCATTTCCGGATCAATTGGCCACAAACGGCCAATTGACGGTTTTTAACTCACAAATATTAATATAGATTTCAGGGCCCGAGGCCCAAGTCTCTTTACTTAGAAATGGACTTAAACCTTGCCTTTATCCACTCCCTAAATCTGACATAAAGCTTTTGGCCACTCCCGACACTCTACAATGGCACCCCAACCTGCTCCCTTTCCTATAGAAAACTGCTCTCCCTTCATTTGAAGGAGGCCTCTGCTAAAACGAATAAGACACACTTTATCTATCCACTTATCTCTTTTTACCCAATAAATTAATTCCACACATCAATATCATTTATATAATAATGTGTTATGATCGAAAGAATGACATTTTATTAAGACAACTCAGTAGTATCACTTGTGGTGATATACATCATTGAAAAAAATTTATATATACTATTTTTTCCATAAAAAAATTAATCTGTCAAATATTTATTTTTTTATTTTGAACTCTTTTTGTGCATTTGGATACGACATCTTTTATTTTTTTACCGTTGTGCGACGTATTCAAATATCACTTTGTAAGCATAAAATATTTTTAAAGGATATATAGAGTTCTTTATCGGAGTGAATTATTTTTGGGTGTTGAAAAAATATAATCAGAATCTGAAAACGATATATTTGAAGCACAAGTTTGAAGGGTATCATTCAGTCACTCTTAGGGCTTGAGTAATTAATTATTTGAAACACGTCACTCTTTTCTTAAACATTTGTTCATTTTTTTCTCCACAGATTCATTAAATTATGTGGAGAATTGGTGATAGCGACATTTAAATATTTTGAATAACATGGCAGCCCAATATTTTCATATGAGATGACAACTCCATAATTTTATGGGAAATTGTGAATAAAGACATACAATCAAATATTTTTAAATAACATGACAAATTACATATTTTTATATGAGAATGACATCTCAGATAATTTTATAATGATAAGAATGACAAGCAAATAATCCCTAAAATCAATGAATCTCCTCAGGTGAATCCTCAAATCGGTGAATTTGACGAATGAATCCCTTAAAATCGCTGAATTCGACAATGAAGTTTGAAAATTAGTGAATTTCGACAGTGAATTTCGGCAGTGAATTTCAACAGTGAATTTCGAACAAGTGAATTTTGATAGTGGATAAATAGTTTTGTCCTTTATGCAAAAGTTTCAAAAGACTGTCCTTCTACTCAATTGATGAAATATTTCTGTCATTCTCCCTCATTCCCCCTAATTTTTATAGTCTGAAGAACAAAAAAAAAGATAAATAAAAAAATCCAACGCGGTGAAGCCCGGACGCTGCTCCAGGTTTTTTTTCTTTCTCTTTCCTCCCATATTTTCAAACACTCATATCTTTCGATCAGTAGATCCAAACGAGATAAAAAATTGATGAATTTTTTTTTTTACGCTCTTCGCTTTGAGACTTGGTTCGATATAATTACATCATTTTTTTGTGAGATTCATCGTTTAAATTCACTCAATGAATATACCTAGTGAATCCCAAAAATCAATAATTTCAACAAATGAATTTGGAATAATAGTGAATTTCAACAAATGGATTTTTCAAATCACGCTTGAATATGTTGAATGTGGTCTCAAAATAAAAGCATAAAAATAAAAAATTGGTGAAATTTTTTCAAATTTTAAGTTTTAAATTGAAAGATATGAGTGTTTAAAAAATGGATGGTAGAAAGTAAGTGTGTTTTTTTTTTGGGAAATTGATATACCCGATTGGAATGGGTACTGTTTCATCCATATCGCCTAAAATCTTGGCCCGTCAAAGACAGATAATGGGCTTTTACCTCCACGTCACGCCACCAAGCATCTTCTCGCCGCTTAACTACAAGCCGAGGCCTATCCGCTAACGGTAAGCCGGACTCATTCTCTCCACGTGATTCCACCCTATACATAAAGGCACAAACGAGTCCGCTTACTCAACCATACTTCTCGGACTCATTGCTCGCCATGCTTACTCAAATGGCCAATCAAACCGGCAATACTTTTTCTGCCTAGATAGACACTTGTATTGCATGCATGTTTAACTTAGCTATGTATTCTAAGTTGTCTTATCAATGAACAAGATGAACCGACTCACTTTTTTAGCCTATATATATGGGATCACATTGTAATAAGAGGACTCTCTCTCAAGCTATAACTATAAATCTAATACAGCGTAAACTCGCCAACTTGTCGGACAGATTAAACCTGCTCATCTTGTAAACCGATCCGTACCACTTTGTTCTTACTCGCCACCCTAACCACACCGAGAAATCATTCATATCGGCCCTTATATCCTCAAGATAAACATCTGTTATCAAGAATCGGTGTTCCACGCAACATCGCTTGGCTCGTATCGGGAAAATCATTATCATTCAAAGATTCGAGGGCTACTTACTCCACCACAAAGACGATTTCACGGTGTCTCAGCGAAGTCATCATCATCTACACTCATTACCATCAAAGCTTTGAAATTTTTGGGATAATACAACCCGTAATCTACGCTCTCTCTTTCTCAAAGAACTTGCACAGAGTGAGATCATCAACTTCATTGCAAACTCACACTTGAGTCCATCTAAAATACCCAAGTTGGTCTACGATCTTTTCGCCGGTTTGAGATCTTGAGTAAGGAAAGTTCGGTCATCTTTAGTTGTAAATAGCCTGGAGATACAAACAATCGTTACCTTATATTCTGAAGTCGTAAAAATACCCGCCCAAAAATCATAAGTCATGGTCGGCGGGAAAAACATGAACCCCGCAACACCGCTAAGCGCAGCTAATCGTGGATCGCCACGTGGGCGAGCACGCGCCGTGGAGAGGCTAGCCGAAGCGGTTATGTCGAGATGGGGCAGAGGTCAACCTCGCCTCTCACAACCGATATGCGAGCATACATACGGAAAGGACTAAAGCCCGTGAAATACACGAGGAAGCGGTTAGAAAAGCAAGGAAAAGGAATCGCGGGGACATCCAACCCAATTAACGAACAAGAAGTTATTTCAAATGGGAGCTCTCACAACAAGATACATATAAAATAGCTTTGCAAGCGCACATGGAATATGTTGAAGAAATGCGGGAAGGAAATGCACTACTCATTGCGAAGGATTACCTCCTGGTCAATCCAGAATTCAACCCTCCTCAACCCGCACAAACCGAGATTCAGCCCACATTCATTCCTCCAAAACGGTTCGACCACGATCGGAAATAGAGGAGAGTAGTCATGCAACCTCACATCCTGAGAGGGTAGGAAATCTGCAGACTTGGTAGATCGGGCCCGCGATCGACGATCGCGTGCAAGCCCCAATGCAACCAAAGAACACTCGGCGAGTTCGCACCGCTTGGAAGGACAGGGGACTCGGAAATTGAAGAAAGTTATGTTGCGCCCCACCTCAACCCCAAATCAGAAGAGATAGGCATCATGAAAAAACAGATAAGAATTACAGAGAAAGGAACAAAAGGGTGTTAAAACGGTTCCGGTTACTGGGAACAAGTGTGCTTCATCCCAAAGATACCGAAAGCGGCTCCAAGAGGAGTGAACTCACTATCCCAATTTCATAAACTACCACGAGCAACAGATCCTCTGGATTGGCTATCCGCTTTTCAAAGCAGAATCGTTTGTGTACTCTAGCGATGAGGCTTGGTGTATAGCATTTGTGGGATCAATGCAAGATCGGGCAAAGATCATGGATCCGCAGCCTTCCTCCTGGATCGATTTTATCATGGGATGACCTGATCAACAAGTTTATAGCGAGAATTCAAATCGGTGGGAGGATTCTAAAAGACGATATCGACTACATACGAGGTCCGATAAGCGCGACATGGAGGTACTCGCAGATTATTACGAAATGTTTTACAAAGTGTACGAGCTAACCAGTGGTATAGCAGATAACGTTGTCATGAGTAGTTTTGAAACAGGTTGAAGCCGGGTACTTGAAGTCTTATTTCGCTTTTTGTCACCACCAAATAACCTACAAGAGATGTTGAGCTCGACTAGAAGTACATTGCAAGCTGCGGGAAACGGAAGAGCGTCTTTCGTCAACAAAGGCAAACAGATGGCCGAGCGTAGCCGCCAAGAGACACCCAGCAGAGGCGGATAGGAAATCAAGAAACCTGAAAGATTTAAGGAAGAGCATTTCACGCCGCTCGAATTTCCTATTCCCAAGTGTTGAATGAAATCGAGATCTAAATACCGAACCATACCCAATGGTTCCCGACACGCGCCGCGATGCATCCAAATTTTGTGGCTATCACAGGATATGGTCACACTACCGATGAATGTATCCAATTCAAACGAGCAAAGAGAAGTTGCTCGCTCAAGGACACCATGATCACCTCAAACTTGATACCGGTGGTCCAGACGACAGAGGAATCGGCAAGCTCGTCTACCGATAGAACATTAGAATGATAACCGAGCCTCCTCCCACTAACAATCGAGTTAAGATCGCGATCGGCTCCATCAACAAACATGTGGAGAAGCTTTGTAGTTTTGCGAGGAGTGAATGTACTCTTGCCTTTACTCGGTGAGCTAGTGACTTCAACCAATACAGAGGATATATGCGCTTTGCATCTCGGTGGTCGCCAATCGGGCCTGTGTCAATAGAGTGATGGTTGATACAGAGCTTGCCGCAATATCCTATATTACAACCGCTTCAAAGAGTTGGGTTTCAAATGACTTAATTTGAGACCGCATAATGGCACCTTGAGGGCTTCACCAATCATAAGATACAAGTCAAGGGGCCATCGACCTCGATGTCTGAGATGGGAGATTATGCACTTTTCGCACGGAAAAGGTGATGTTTTTAGTTGTCGACCTTCACCAATTATAACATGATAATTGGGACACCCGCTTTAAAGCGATTTGGATGGTAGCTTCCATTCCGCATCGGGCAAAGTTTTACGTTGGGGACAGGATCGAACGCCGATCAATGAACCTGCACCGCCCCGACATACATACATGAGATGAGCAGGGAATAAGAGGATTCGAATCGAATGTACCATATAACATGGAAAACATCGACATGATCAGTGGTCGTTGTTGATCCCGAACGACCAAAGTAGAGTGTGAAACATTGCAAGTCGAGATGAGCCAGATTTTACTACGGCGGAAGATGAGTTGATCGAGGTGGTCATCAATGACGAATATCCCGAGCAAAAGATAAAGATAGGGGCTCGACCGAGTCCTATTGAAAGGAAAATTGATACAACTACTCAAAGAAAATTTGAGTGTCTTTGCTTGGGTAGTTACCGACATGCGAGGTGTCGAACCGCACGTCGCTCGCACCATCTTAACGTCGATTCTACTTTCAAACCGATACAACAAATGAGCGCCGATTCTCAACAGAAAAAAGAGGCGCGGTAAAAGCAGAGGTCGGAAAGCTTCTACCAAGCGGGAATCATAAAGGAGCTTGCCTACCCTACTTGGTTGGCAAATGTGGTTATGGTAAAGAAGCACAACGGCAAGTGGAGAATGTGCGTCGACTTCACGGACATCAACAAAGCATGTCCGGAAGGATCCTTATCACCGCCACGAATTGACCGGTTAGTTGACTTGTATTTACGGCTTTGAGGTTTTAAGTTTCTTAGACGCGATATTCGGGTATCATCAAGTACGGATGGTCGAGTCCGACAAAGAAAAACGGCTTTCAGAGCACTGGAGGATTGTATTATTATGAAATGATGCCATTTGGGAATTTGAAGAATGCGGGGTTCGACCTATCGAATGGTCAACAGGGTCCTCGCCGCAGATAGGCAGAAATATGGAGGCTTACATAGATGACATGGTTGTTAAGTCCGCTGAGGACGGTCACGCTGCTAATCTTCAAGAAACTTTCAATAATGTCCGAAAACACTCAATGAAGCTGAATCCGGCCAAGTGTACTTTTGGTGTCCAGCAGCAAATTTGGGGTTTATGGTTAGTCGTCGTGGCATCGAGGCTAATCCGGAAAAAATTCAAGCTTTGATTGACATGAGAGAGCCTACTACCATCAAAGAAGTACTGTGAGGCTCAATGGCCGCGATCATTGCGCTGGTCGCTTCATATCGAAATCAGCGGAAAGGTGTCTCCCCTTCTTCAAAATTCTCAGAGGCGACAAAACTTTTTCATGGAACGCAGAGTGTTCGCAGGCATTTCAAGCTTTAAAAGAATATTTAGGGAAACCACCCCTTTTGGTTAGCCCTATAGAGGGAGATGTGCTGTTTTTATATTTAGCGGCTTCGGACCGGGCTGTTGCCGCCGTTCTTGTCAAGGAGGCCGGAACCCTCCAAAATCCCGTTTATTATGTAAGCAAGGCTCTCAGTCCGGTGGAGAGCCGCTATTTTAATATTGAAAAATTAGCCTACTCGCTTGTTATTGTCGCCCGCAAACTCGTGGCTTACTTTACCTCACACACGATAGTTGTCTTAACGGATAGTCCATTGCGTCAAATATTGCATAAACCGGACCTTTCCGGTCGACTTCTCGGGATGGGCAATCGAAATCACCGAAGTTCGACATACAATATCAACCCGTAAAAGCTATCAAGCGGTCAAGCGCCGCTGATTTTATTGTAGAGACAAGCTTTTCGCCACAACCTGGATTCGCCGTTAACCCACGAGCCTCGCTGTGGGCCAAGAGTAAACCGTGATCAATGTTGGCATTTATATGTTGATGGGGCATCTAACCGAAATGGTTGTGGGGCGGAGTAATTTTGATGGAGCCGGATCGACGGAGGAAATCGAAAAGCTTTAAGATTCGAATTCCCGCCACGAATAATCAAGTCGAGCACGGCGCTTATAGCCGGCTCAAACCGCCAAGGAGCTAAAGGTGGAAAATGTTGAAGTCTATTGCGATTCCCAACTCATCGTCAACCAAATCTCGGGGACTATGACACACACCGTGGTATTCTTGAGAAATATGGTGAGATTGTTCGACGATTCAAAAGCAAACTTTTCAAATATTGCGAGTTCATCGAATCCGGAGGGAGGACAACGAAGCGAGCAGACTATCTCTCGAAATTGTCACTCAAAGAAGAAATTTGCACCTTTCAATTATGATAGAGTATCTAGCCGCACTCGCCATTAAGGAAACACAAATCATGGAAATCGATACACCAAGACGATCACGTGTTGGATCGATGAGATTCGAAGCTTATATGAGACAGCATCTTGCCCGATGGAGCGGATAAAATTCGCGCACTTAAAAAAAGAGCGCCAGGTATATCATAAACAATGGAATACTTACGAAGGTCCGCAACAAAGCCTTTATTACGATGTGTTCGAGAGAAAAAGAAAGCAAGACAATCCTTATCGAGCTTCACCAAGGAGTATGTGGGGACACCCGCTAGTCGCTCTTGGCGCAGAAGGTTATAACGCAGCAGGTATTATTGGCCAACAATTCTTAAAGATTCGAAAAAGTGGTTAGAGAATGTCCAGAGTGTCAAAAGCACGCGGACATCCCCCGCGATACCATCTCGTCGAACAGAGCATCATAACCACACCTTGGCCTTTCGATACGCGGGGCTCGATCCATCGGACCATTTCCGCCGGAAGAGGCGGATGCAAAGTTATCATAGTAGTTGTGGATTATTTCACAAAGTGGATCGAAGCAAAACCCATGGTTAAGATAACCGCAAAAGCCGCAGTTATTTCTTACACGATCAAATTTTTTTCACGCTTTGGCATTCCACGGGCGTAGTATCGGATCACGCCCACAATTCAGAAAGACTTTCGCACTTTGTGAGGAATTGAGTTAAACACCGCAAATCGTCTGGTGGCTTATCCTCGAGAAGCGGCCAGCCGAGGCCGGCAATAAACAAATAATCAAAATGCTTAAGAAAAGCGTAGATGACAAGGTGAAAGCAGGAGGGTGGGTCGACGAGCTACCCGCCATACTCTGGTCACTTCGCACCACGATCAAAACACCCACAGGAGAAACACCTTTTGCCCTTACCTATGGATCAGAGGCTATGATTCCAGTCGAAATGGCACTACCCAAGATCGTGGTCGCATTATACTGAATCGGTAATAATCTTTTAAACAGCAAATCGACTTGGATCGGTGGAGGAAAAAGAATAGCGACTTATCATCGATTAGCGAACTACAAGCAAATCGCTAAACAACAACACGACAAGCCCGAATCCGCGACCACTCATTTAAAGTCGGGATTTCGTTTCTTCGAACGAAAAGGCCACGGTATGGAGCCTGATAAAGGTAAGCTAACAAAGAAATGGGAAGGCCCTTATCAAGTCGCAAGAGAGATCAAGAAAGCGGACTTATGTCCTCGAGAAATCATCAAGGCTACGAGCTCATTGACCTTGGCATGCGGACAACCTCAAAAGGTACTACATGTAATAAATCGGCTAGTGGTATGGCTATCCTCTCGTTTACTTACGACGTGAGTGGTTAGGCTTTCTTATTTTGCTTGTAATCTTTACTCATCTAGCGGGATGAGTCGAAATTAATAAAGCCCGATTTTACATTCTCTTTTATATGCAAATTATTAAAA